>JASUDE010000177.1:8715-77068 GCA_034509685.1 Colletotrichum cereale
GTTTCTCCACTGGCCCTCGTTCTTGGCAGCATCTTCGGAGACTTGGGCGCCCCAGAGCGTGCACTTGTAGTTGGTGATGCTCTCCGGGTCGACGCAGGTGTCGCTCGGCGTGAACTTGGGGTTTCTCTCCATGAACAGGTTGAAGCCGTAGCATGCAGGGGCGGCGTCGCAGTACTGGGCAGGGTCAGCCATGGCTCTCTCTCTCTTTCTCTCTCTCTCGTGGCAGGGTTGAGACATACCTGTTGGCACTGGATGGGGTTGTACGTCCTCAGGGTGTAGAGACCCTGGTAGGCCGGGCCCTCGACGGAAGCCTTCTTTCCCTGGAAAACCAAACTGTACCCTTGAGGAACCACCGCTGCGCTGGAAATGTCGTCAAGCGCAGTCGACGACATGAAGGAGTCGTAGGTGTCGGGCGAGGGCACAGGGCCATATCCGTCGGGCTCTTGGTTGGAGCCGGTGCATGTCGAAGCGCGAGCCTTCAAGCCCGAACTTGCCGCTGCGATGGGGTTCTCAATCGCGTCTTGGGCGGCATCGGCTTGTGCCTGTTCCGGGTTGTAGGTTGGCTCTTCGGAGCTAACACCAACGGCCGGGCCGACCTTGGTCGGCTTGGGCTCGGCCTGCGACTTGTGTCAGTCTGTCAAATGTTGAAGGAAGCGGCATGAAAGGCCACTTACATCGAAGATGCTCAAGTCGATGCCATTCTGGGCCGTAGTATCACGAGGAGCTACAGGAGTGGCGGTGGTGAAGCCGGCGACGGCGGCGAGAATCAGAGCGTGACGCATGTTGAAGGCGAGAGGAGACTAAAAGGTCAAGACGGTAGAGTCGATGCGGTTGATGTTGATGAGAAGAGTGATGATGATGATGATGATGATGATGAGTGTGATGGCGAACAAAGACAAGTTCGATGAGAATGAGGGCAATGGGAAGACCTTATATATTTTGACCTAGTCAAACAACCAACAAACTCGTAGTATGCCCTCACTGGGTGGTGTTAGCCCGTACTTCCTTTGAGCATCCAACGCCGTCCATCTCACACCGCGAAGTTGGGCAAAGCGCCCAAACGGTTTGTTGACTGGGCTCGGTTTTCCCATTGCCTGTTCCGAAGGGAGGCGGCGCGCGGGTTGGCGTCAACTAGACAGGCCGTCCTTGTCTGTGCGGGGCATCGGCAGCCATGGGACAGACGCCTTCAGCTCACGGCAAGCAAGCCTCTTTTTTGCTAACCCGTTTCTCCTCGCCCTCCAGCCTCGTACTCTCCTCGATTGGGCGCTGTCAAGCAAGTCCAGCTCAGTCGTTGTCGTCTTCCTTTTCAGGCGTCCCATGTATTCAGAAAACAGGGGTTGCGGCTCCCAAAGACAGACATGCCGAGACAAGACAGATGAATGCGCGATGATACTGGCTGCTATGGAGCGGCTGATCGACCCCAGATAGGGTCCTGCTCTCTTGCATTGGATCGAGCCCAAGGTAGGTAAGGATCACCAGAAAACACTGTCTCAGACACATACACAGGGCAGCATGGTCCCAAAGTCCCGGGACCGTCCCGAGTCCTCGGGATTACCAGCCTGCCAACCTCGGGCGAGAACACTCGTACCTACCGGTACTCACTCACACTCAATGTCGCACTGTGATGAACTGTCGATCCCACGTGGCTTATGGGCCTCTCACGCTCAGGACCCTGACCAGCGAAATGTCTGGCGTTAATTAGCGGAAGCTTAGCCTTGAGCTGTCTCAGGGGGGGTTAAGATGCAAGGGGGGGCTGCCTTGGAGCTCCCGGGACCTCTCCCCGACTCCCATCAATTGTTGCCTATCAGCGGTAACGAGGCAAAGCTAGGAGGGATAGAATTACTTACTCGTACGCGTTATGCAGGTTGACCATCTTCCCAGTCACCTAGTGCTTGGCGGCGCGGAGCGCAAGCCTCGATCAAGTAAGACGGCGCACTAACACCTCTGACTCGGACAATTTTGCAGCGGGCCTTTTCCTCAAATGGATTCTTTGAGAGGCCACTCTGGAACCACCAAACTCCCGGCAGGTGTCCCAGACCAACAAACAATCCTGGCCTCCAGGATCGGACCCCCTCTCGTGGGGCTGGGCCTATTGTTCCCTGGACCCTGGCACGTATGCGAGCGCCTTCTCCCGAATAAGGAAAACACTATCGATCCTGAGAGCCCTGCGGACGCGTGAGCGTCTTACCTTCGTACTGCAGCCAATAGTCACGGGTCTCGGGAGCGGTCAGCTCTGCGCTGGCGACCAAAAAGTAAGAAGCGGTCCCCTTCCGGTGGACCGCTCGTCGCCAGAATCGCGCGCGCTGAGTTTCTCTCCGCTCGGCAAGGTCAAGGAAAGCCGCGTCCGCGGGGAGACGTCCATCAGCCAGCCGCACGTGGGACCGCGATCGAATCGGAAGTCGGCGCTGACCCAGGCCGGTAGGTATTATCAGACCAGGCCTGGCCATCGTCCCATGGGCCTGGCTTCGATTTGCTACGGCCAACAGAACAAGACAATAGTTGCTGGGCGTCGGCGTCGGCAGCGCCGAAGCTTTCAGCTGCCAGTCTGCTGCACCGCCGTACGCATCAGACGAGGATGCATGGGGTGCCGAACACTGCCTCCGCCATCTTCTCAAGGCTCGTTACGCTCGGATGCTGTATGAATCGTCCGGGCAGGGTATTTCTGTTACCGGCGCAGCCGTCGCGCTTGTTACCAAAAGAGAGGGCATTATTGACGTGTTCAACTGGTGTGCATTCGGAGGCTGGCGGAGCTGCCGCTGCCAAGCTTGATGCCGTGGCCGTCGGCATCGTACTCGGAGCCAATAATCCAGCCGTCAAAGCCGCTCTCGACGACAACACAGTCTTTCATATCAATGAGAAGGAGTTGAGAAAATGTCAGTCAACGTGGCTGGATGAGAGATCCCCACTATGTCCCCGTGTTTATGTAGGCATCAAATTGGGCTGACCGACATCAATGCCCGTCGTTAGAGTTGAATCAGGCGCGCGCCACTGTTGAAGCTAGGCAACCATCCCTCATGCTCTCCAAGAAGCGTCCAAAAGAGCCATTTCTAATCAAAATGGCTCCGTCGCCCCTCGTAGGCGCATAGTGAATAGAAGGCTAGAAGCGCCACCCTTAAGCATGCTTTTCGAAACTGCCATGTATACAAACAGCTTCACTTGGGCTCGAGGCGTTAACAGCATCCTGAATAAATGTGAATGGCGAGGCAGTTGGGAGTATATACGACGAAAACAATGCTGATTGTAATTCTGGGATTCATATTGTCACGGATAGTCTACATAGGGGGGAAATCTTACACACATGTCGACTCTTCTCGAAGAGAGCGCGTTTTCTTCCCACCTCTCATGGTCTTTGAAAAACAGTACCACATTTGTCGTTCACTTATAGCATATAAATTATACATGATAGCGTAATGTTGCCGTTTAAACACTCACATCTACACACCATCTATTTGTTCTCGATTCCTGGATTTCATCATTGGCATGTGTTCTGGCAAGCAGGTACTTAGGTTTGTTTCTCGGCATCTACAAATGGCAGACGACGATTCATGTAACAGAGTCCTCTAAATCTGCCCTTGTATCGTGCGTTCTACTCTGCCTGGCCCGTCGGGAACAATACAATAGCCGCCTCAACGACTTTGAGCCAAGCTAGCGCTCGTGCTGGCGTACCACCCCTATGAGATTAGATTATCAACTACGAGCACCGAGGGGACTGAATCTTTGGGCAAATCGTCTTATGTCTGTCCGACACATCGTGATATGGGCACCAGTCCTAGCCAATCCGTCGTCGTTGTAGAACAGTAAAGCGATGTTTCACAGGCTGCCTACAAGTGTCCTGCAACCCAAAAACAGAGCTCGTAGTCAGCATTGAACTATTCATGACTTTTTTAGGCATCATCAAATGAGCCTCACAGTCAACATCCACAACTTGCCAGGCTTCTGCTTCAATCATGAAACAAACTGAGAAGAGCTGAAGAGCAAAGCAGGCGCAGTGATATAACGCTGGCCCCGATGCATCATGTATTTCGCGGCTGAGGACCAGTATTGGCCCAGTTCTTCTCGCCGAATACCCTACAGAGGCAGCCATATGTACATATGTCTGATATTGACCTACATTAAGGCCGGTTTCGCGTAAATGGTTCAGTTGCCGGGTATTGGAATCCTGATCTCACAAGCATGTCTTGCTGAGCGTTGAGGAGATTGGTTGTTTTCGGCAGTTGAATTCTCTATTCATCATTCAGGCAACTTGGCCGAGCGGTCTAAGGCGCCAGACTCAAGAAATGAGGTTCCCCACCTTCTAATCTTCCCACAGCGGGGTGTATTCTGGTCTCGAAAGAGGCGTGAGTTCGAATCTCACAGTTGTCAAATATTTGATATTTTTGCTGAAGGTTGGTTGTCTGGCCGCGTCACGATCCCTGGGCTTCCTTCGTAGGCCAACGTTGTTGTCGGGCTCAAGTCGACGGACGGATCGACGAGAGTTTGATTACATTGATCATTTGTACTATTGAAGCTGGCTGGCTGGGCTCCCCAGGTGGGTTCTGGACATGGACAGTGCCTTGTTTATTTACTTACATCACGTTCCCTGTCGGTTGCTGCTCGTCAACTATGCGCCACAGGATGCATCAGTGAGTGAGACTACTCAGCCCGTTAGCGACACCCATGGCGAAGGATCTCGTTGCAACATCAATCTCAACATCATGCTGGAAAACAAGAGATGAGCGCCCCTTGATGAACCTGACGATCGGCGGCCAGTTCTCCGCCGGACCCGCCTAGTACCCCCGGACATCATTGCCCTTTTCCACCTTTAGGTTTATGCGGGCTGACTCAACGACAAGATTCGTTCTTACCGGAAGCACGCGTCGCCCCTGGACGAACTCGGCTATTTGAGTTGTTTAGTGGAAAGCTGTAAAGTTTCCACGTTGCGTTGCGGCTGGAAGAACTCAAGCATAAACATCACAAGGTAAGCTTAAAAGAGGCTTGGACGACAGCGTAAAAGCCATCCGGTAGTGATGCAGCTTCCTTTATCCCCTCCCACCGGTACAGAAAGGAGTGTCTCGGCGTCCGGGAACAAGTACTCAGCAACGTTTACAATGTCTGGGACGTCCTTCGCACTCAATAACCCGAGCTCGACCGGGGACTTTGGCACTCGTCGCCGCCGTTGCAGCGGAACCAGTCGTCTAGTTGCGATCGTTAGCACCACCATTACGTCGACTCCTCCAGGTTTCTCTAGCTGTTCCCCGCACTCTGCAACCCTATGAAATCCCACGCTATGTATGCCTTGCTCTCTGATCGCCCCTCCCCATCGAGCATACGGCCTCCGGACCTATAGTATGATGCCATTGCACAGCAAGTATTTGACGCAACGTCAACTGCAGTGGAGTAGAGAATCAACTGCCGCTCGTTGAACCGTGAACGGACAACTCTCCGCATCGATATTATGGGGGCCCAGACTCCCCCCGATACCCGTTTGCCCGACCCAAGTGCCCGGCAATGTGACATGCAAGATCGCCCAGACGGGCTAGATTGCAATCTGCTACCCCTCGCTTGCTCACAGCAATGGGCGGTCGGCGAGGATCGTCGGTCTTGGCGTTAAGGATATAAGAGTGAAGTGGCAGGCAATACGGTCTTCGTCTCTGCAGCTGGGAAGCCTTTGCAATTTTTGCTCCACGATCCGTCATGGCCTTCGCAGTAGTCGCCGCCGGTCTATTCCTCTCGGGGGTCCAGGCACAGTCTCTGGCTGCGCCTGAGAGACCCCTGCCCGCCAAGGCTCAGCTCGTTGATCAAAAGAGCTTCAATGTCTTGGAGGTCGTGCCGCCTTCTTTCGAGTTCAACGCCACATCGGTACGTCATGCGTATAAGCGCTTCGCTGTGTATCTCATAGACCGAGAAGAGACTAATGCAGAGCCAGGAGTTCCTCTGGCCCGGCGTTACTCATGAGTCCCTTACCGAGAAGCCTTTCCATGTGTATGATGCCGAGTTCTACGACATCATCGGCAGCGACCCGTCGTTGACCCTGATTGCGACTTCGGAGACGGATCCCATCTTCCACGAGGCCGTTGTCTGGTAAGCTCACAAAGAGCGTTGCTTTGGCAGTGCAAGCCGCCGTGGCTGAGGTCAAGACAGGTATCCTCCCACGGAAGAAGTCTTCTTCGTCCAGAACGCCGGGCCCGCCGCTGCGGGGACGGGCCTCAACAAGTCGTCCATCATCCAGAAGATCTCGCTGGCCGACGCCGACGCCCTTCGCACCGGGTCTCTCGGCACCCCCGAGGTCAAGGTCGTCACTGTGCCGTCGAACCCCCAAGTCATCAACCCCAACGGTAATACGAAACCATGATCCAGTCGGCAGTAGCTCTCATGCACGGAACGTTGCTGATAGACCGCAGGCGGAACGAACTACCAAGGCCAGATCATATTCGCGGGTGAAGGCCAGGGTGATCGTGTCCCGTCGGCACTCTACCTGATGAACCCGCTCGAACCGTACAACACAACCAGTGAGTGGCATCCCGTCGGCGTCTGTCGTGGCCGGCAACAACTGACCGCCCGTGTTTCTAGCCTTGGTCAACAATTACTTCGGCCGCCAGTTTAACTCGCTCAACGACGTCGTTGTCAATCGCCGTAATGGAGACATCTACTTCACCGACACGCAGTACGGGTACTGGCAGGACTTCCGGCCCGAGCCGGGTCTGCGGAACCAGGTCTACCGCCTGAACCCCAAGACTGGCGCGTTGACCGTCGTTTCTGACGATCTCGTGTCGCCCAACGGTGAGTTACGGTCCCCTGCACCACTTCATGGGAGCAAAAGGCCGGCACGAATCATGCCATCTTCTCAGTGACTGCAACTAAATTCCATCGCTCCATTCTAGGAATCACCTTCTCGCCCGACGGCGCACACGCCTATGTGACCGACACAGGCATTGGCCGTGGTCTCCTGGGCTATGTTTTCACCAACCCAGCCACGGTGTAAGGGCTCTTTTTGTTTCGAAAATCTGCCATTGACCCTCGGCTTACATCTATTGTAGCTACCGTTTCGACGTGAGGGAGGATGGTACATGGGAGAACCGCAAGACGTTTGCCCACGCCCACTCGGGCCTGCCAGACGGTGAGAATCTTACCTCCTAGGGCTGACGAGGGCTACGGTGACTGACTTGCTTGTCGAACAGGTGTCCATACTGACACGAAGGGCAACGTGTACGCCGGCTGCTTCGACGGTGTCCATGTCTGGAACCCATCGGGTAAGCTCATCGGCAAGATTTACACCGGCGCTGTCGCCGCCAACTTCCAGTTCGCTGGCGATGGACGTATGGTCATCACCGGTCAGACCAAGCTGTTCTACGCCACTCTTGCAGCTTCCGGTGTTGTATTGACATAGTATAGACGGGGCTATGATCTGAAAGCTTTTTGCTTGAGACCGATCCAAGGTCCGACCGAGGAACAGTACTTCCTTCTCGTTTATCCTAGATAGGCCCCAACTGGAAGGAAAGGAACTATAGCAATAATAGATACAGATTTATACTCATATATATGAGCAAGACTCAGCTATCAGTACCCTACAAGATAATGGGAAGCCTTGAACAGTCTGATGCCAGCTGTCAAACAGTGACACGCACAACTGCCAGTTGGCTGTCTGGTGACATACTGCGGGGGATTGAATGCATCGGATGCTCCACTACTAGATGGAGTCGAGACCAGTCTCAGCCAATGAGATATTTTTTGTTTCTGATGACGTAGGCAGCCATGCGCCCCACCATCTACCTAACTAGTTTATGCGCTACGGCAGAACAAAAGAAACCGCGCGGTCGTCGCATTACGGACTCACGATCTCCAACTCAACCCCGACGACTACTTTTCAATCGCAGGCACTCTCCTGCCTTCCTGCGAACGACGAGACCCGCAGCTGCAAGAAATATCGCTAGATGTCAGATTCACAGCCTCCGCCGTGGTCATCCCGCGCCGACCACCTCCTCCGGCCTGTCCAGCGGCCGGTCGGGTACCTGAAGCGCGCCGGCATCGCGGCGTGGTATCCCCTCGGCGGCATTTGGTACTTCCTGCGGAACAAGGAGTTTCACCCGCTGTTCCTGAGCCGCCTGTTGCCCCTCTCCATCATCTCGTTTCTCGTCTACTTCATCTTGTTTACGTTTGCATTCCTGCCCCAGTTTGCGCTCCTGGCCATCTTCCACGGATGGGGCGCTTGGGTCAACGCGGTGGTGCTGGTCCTCGGAGAAGGGCTCGTGGTGATTCAGGGTCTTTTTGAGGGCTTCTTCGTCGACGAGTGTCGAGTGGACGTCTTCGATGTGAGTTTATACACCCCTCTCTCTCTTTCTCTTGTTCTGTCGTATACCTATACTAACGGCTGCGCCCTCTAGGCTACCCTCATCAAGGAATCGCACACAGATCTCGTCGCTCCTCACCGGATCCTCTTCCATGATGCCCCCACCGCAGTCAAGATGCTCGGCAAGCCGACGACTCCTGCCGTCTTCACCCCCTGGTCCATGATCCAGATCATTGAGCTCATCGTCTTCCTGCCGCTGAACTTCGTTCCGGTGGTCGGCACCCCGGCCTTCATCATCATCACGGGCACGCGGCTGGGCAAGCTGGCACATTACCGATGGTTCCATCTGCGGGGGTTGAGCAAGAAGGAAGCCAAGAAGGAAATCAAGTCGAGGACTTGGGAATACGTCTGGTTCGGCACGGCCGCCATGATCCTCGAGCTGATCCCCGTGCTGTCCTTCTTCTTCCTGATGACCACGTCGGCGGGGGCCGGCCTTTGGGCGGCGAGGATCGAGGATGACAAGAGGCGGGAGGCCGCGGAGAGCTTGGTGGGAGAGCCTCTTCCGCCGCCGCCGCCGCCCTACGAGGATGACCCCGTCTAAGATGTATCATCATGTTGGGCTGTTCTGTACCTCGCAAGCAAGCAAGCAAGCAAGCAATTGACTATTCATTTGCTCCTATTTCTGTTCTCGAATATGAACATTCAAATACGACACGCTCTCGTCGTCTTCTCGCTGCCAACCCGCCCATTTCTGTGACGGGCTTAAGCCGTCTTGAGAAGGTACATGAAATCAACCGCATGCTGCCTATATTGCAATGCGGGAAGTGACCAAGAACACAGCTCCTTCCAGTACGTGTCCGGCTGAACAGCTCGACGGAAAGATGACGTGACTACATGGCGTGAGGATCCCCGGCGCTGAAAGTCTGCGAGCGTGATGGAAGGCGCGCCGTGCTCGATGATCCTTCCTTTCCTTCCCTATCTACCTAGGTACCTACTTAGACACACTATCAAGGTTGTACTGGTGGGCTCATGTTCCTTTTCGTGCCAGGGACAAACACACACATGGGCGAGGGAAGGAACAGTCCTGGGAGCGAACAGCACATCCAACTCTCTTGGACTGCTTTTGCCTGTGAGAGAGGCGTCTATGCCTTGAGACGGCCCGAACGAGAATGCTACACAACCACTCAGGTCTCTCAGTATGCTCGACACTCACCACGGTCAGCATCGTCAATGGTAGTTCGGGAAGCTTGAGAGATTACTGGAACACCGTCGCCGATGCACCGCTGTTCATTCCTAGGTACTCAGGAAGGACGCGGCGAGTTGGTTCTTGCTTTTCACGATGTGACCCGCCACCCTCCTTGCCCCACTGGCAAGCATACATGTGCGTGACTGCCTCATCTTCGACTGTCCTCTTCAGTTCCCAATGCCAGGAAGGAAGGAGCCGGTCATCTCCTACTGCCATCTACCTTCACAGCCGTTCTGCGAGATTCTCTCTCTGTCCCCTCCCCCCTCGTCCTATTTAATCCTCCCACGTATCCATTTCTCCCCTCTGGTTTTCCTCTTCTTCATCCCCATCTTCCTCTCAACCCTCTTCACTCCTTTACCCTCTCTCATTTCAATCTTCGGACATACAGACCAACACTCTCTTTCTCGCCTGTCTTCGCTCCTTGCGTATTCAATCTGCTGCTCTCCACCTCACCTACCTACTCTACGTGATCTTCCTGCACCTAGATCAACCGACGCTACCAATTGCCCAAGATGCGGGCCTCCGTTCTGGCCATGACGGCCTTGGTGTAAGTCTTCCTTCCGCGGGGATTTCCGAGTTATCCAGGCACGTCCAGCTAACATTTGGATTGAAGAGCCGGCGTCTTCGCCCAGCCAACCTGTCCCGCGGCGGCCACCACCACGGTCTTCGTCACGGTCGACTCGGCCAACGATGTTCGTCCTTCGGTCGTTGTCCAGACTGTCACCGCTACCGCTCTGCCATCTGCCCAGTCCCCTTGGTCTCCTGTCTCTCCCAGCATTCCCGCCACTCTCACCGTCACCATCGACAGCTATGACCCCCCTGCCGGCGGTTCCCAATACACCGGTCCTAAGCCTTGGGAGTCATCCCCTACCCAACCCCCTGCCTTTACTGTTGTCACTGCCACCATCTCCTCTCCCAGTCTCGGTACCCCTGTTGGCGTTCCTCCTGCTTCCGGGGTCAACGATGGCACTGCTGTCCAACAGACGCCTACTGGCGCTCTTTCCGTGCCGCCCGTCTTCCCTTGGAACCCCGCGACAGCTTCCACCACATCTTGCCCCTTTGCTACCCCCAGCCCTGGTTCCGGTAGCAATCCTGCTGGCGTCACCGTCATCACTACGACTCTTTTCAGAAGCAATACCTACCCGGGTCAAGTCACACCCTCTGTTGACACTGTGGTGGCAACTTTTACTGTCACGTTCCCACAGCCTGCAGCCACCGGCCCTTTTCCTGGCTCTGCCTTGACGACTGGTGCTGCTGACCCTGGTTCTGGAGAGTTGTTCACGTACACCATCACTGCGCCCGCGGCTACTATCTCCCCCTCTGCTCCTGAGAATGGCGTCGCCGTTACCTCCTTCACAACCACGCTATACCGCACACGTCCCGGGTCTGTCTCAGGCACACCTGTTGTTGACGCACTTGTGACTTGCTTCACAGTCACCTTTCCTTCGGCAACCGGTACAGGACCCGCTATCACTGGCGTTCCTGCAGCTTCGACTGCTGTTCCGAGCAACATCCCAGGAGGTGTTGTTCCTGGAGGCTCAGTGGGCACAACGACTCGCTACATTCCCACCATGGTCCCTGGGCCTGACGGTTCGTTGAGCTACTCCATTCAAACGGTTGTGTCAACTTTCACATCACCCACCGCCAATCTTCCTTCTACCGCTGGCTCTGGTGTGACCACTACGATCGTCCCTTCGTACCCTTCGGGTACCCCCTCGGACGGCGTTGCAACCGTTGTCACCACAACTTTGTACGCTCCCGTTCCCAGCCCCGGCACCGACAACCAGCCCACTGACCCTTCCGACCCTTCTGTCGTCGTTTTCACTCTTACGGTTCCTCAACCGTCGGCTGGCGGTCCTGTAACTTACACGACCCTGCTTCCTGGCAGCTCTGGAAACATTGGCACTGGCGGCGTGAGTCCTCCGGCCGCTTCCACCATCACAGTCATCCAGCCGGCACCAGGCCCTGGCTTCCCCACCTCTGCGCCTGTCAGCGACATTGCAACTTCGATTCCGGGCAGCTACGGCGATCCTGTTCTTCCTGGTGCATCTGGCATCCCCGGTTCTGGTGCTCCTGTCTCTGTCATACCGGATTCCGGTGGTTCAGTCCCTGGCGGTGTTCTTCCTTCTGGACAGACTCCTGTCTTCCCCTCGGCCGGCTCTGGAAACCCTCAGGGCACTCTGGGGGCACCCGTGACGGTTACTGTCACTCCAGGTGGCATCGCCGCCACTGCTGCCAGCGGTCTCCCCGGTGGCTACGGTGACCCAGCTCAGACTGGCCTTCCTTCTTTCGTTCCTGGTCCTGCGGTAACCTTGACTGTTTCCCAACCGACCCCTGTCGCCGGTATACCAACGTCCACTGCTGGCGGTCCAACATCTCTTGTCGGCGGTCCAACATCGGTTGTCGGCATTCCCACATCCCTCATTGGTGCCTACGGCTCTGTTGTTGTTGTTGTTGTTGATCCCGCAACTCTTGCCTCGATCCCCCAGGCCTCTCCTTCTGTCGTCACCCTTTGGCCAGCCCCCTCGAGCATCAACTCTGCTCTCCCCGGCGCTGCAACCAAGACTTCATGCTCCAGCACATTGTCTGAAGTTGCCTCCACAGCTGTTCTCACCAGTACCTTGGTCAACGTTGTTGCTGATGCAACAACCACCTACACGTTTCCTTACGAGTCTCTGGTCACCACGGTCGACGCTTCAAACGGTGCTGCCGTAACTGGGGGCGCTGTCTCTGAAGGCACTGCTGCTACTTCCACCATCATTGGCTCTGCTGCCATCACTGGCTCTGCCGTCGTCTCTGCTGTCGTCTCTTCTGTCACGTCTGCTGTCGGTGTGTCCACTTGGCAGAGTGTCATCGTGCAGAGCTCCGTCATCCAGGTATTCACCACGGGAGTCTTGACCAACCTCGTGCAGCCTACCGCCATTCGCAAGCGCTACCTCAATACGACCGCGACGGCAGTGACACCGGTGCCAACGCCCATCTGCACCGGCACTACGGAGGTTGGCAATCTCAACCTTGATGTAAGTTTTCTACCCCTTTTTATCTGACCTTCATGATACTGACTTTTCCTCCCAGTTCGATGATGTTCCTTCTGGTCCCTTCTTCAATCCTTACCACCGCTTCTGGTTCTCCAAGGGGTTCCTGGTTGGCCCACCTCCGATGATGCCGTTTCTTCCGTCATCTGGCGGCCGCCTTCTCGAGTTTGTGCCTCCAGTTCTGTCGAACAGTTCCGCGGATGGCGCATCTGGCGATACGGCCCAGATCGGTATGGGCAAGCTTGCTTCGTCTCCTTGTTTCCAGTTTGACTTCCTTGGCATGAACTTGGGCTGCCACTCCGACTCTGCTGTTCCCGACCAGCTTTGTGTGTTCACCTTTACGGGCTACAGATGGGATGCAAGCCAAGCCAAGGAGACCGAAGCCGTCAGTCAAGAAGCCTGGGTCAACGCTTGCAACAAGTCTTCCGACTGTCCTCTCACTTCCTTCTCGGCCCTGGGCTTCACCGGTCTCAGCTCGATCCTGGTCACCTTGCAGGTCGATGGCCGCCCGCAGGTCTGGTGGGCTGATGACCTCCGAGTGGGCTGGACCAAGAACGACTGCGCGACTGCGAGCTGCAGACTACAGACCCAGCCAGGAGTCTCTCAGCTCCACGGTCCGACCTGGTTCTGGACTCCCAGCGGCCTGAGGATCTTGTCGTCTTCCAGAATCAACCCGCATCTTTTGGGCTGAGCATGAGCGCTGACTTGCATGGATGATGATTGTTACAAGTATGATGGGAAAAAGATTGTTGTGTTGCCACACCATTTGATCCAATTTTCTTGGGAGACTCATTGCGAGTCGTAATGTGTGTTTGAGATGACGATGGGGAGAAGGGACCAATTGCACCTATGTATGCTACTGCAAGTATTCTACATGAATGATTTTGGAGGTCCAAAACGATTGCCTCGTTCAGTTGCCGCGACACTGTCCCAAACGCTGAGCCGCTCCTCTGACTTTGCTTGATTGATCTCATGTCTTCGCACCAACCACGTTCAACCGTGACTGAGAAGAACAGAGCAGCAGACCAAGTCTATTTGTATGTATCAGAGCCCCATTCTATTCACACCGCGAGCAATTTCCTCAATATCCACCGCACGTCGCACGCCTTCGACCGCTTGGTGGTTCTGACCGCCAACGTGGGCACCGCATTCCGGACAGAGGGCGCGCTCCATCGGCATGCCACACTCGCCGATGGTGAACGGGTGTCCGTTGAGACAAGTGTACCAATGCCCCGTTCCCCTAAGCTCATTGCTCATGGCCGCGTAGACCGCGCGCATCTCGTCGACCGATACCTCGGTGTAAAAGACGCCGCCGTGCAGCATACGCCCCGCCGCCTCGAGCTCGGGCTCCAGCGCGGCCGTCGACGGTTTCTGCCGGACGAGCTCCCTTGCCAGCTGCAGATGACGCTCTCCGAGGTCTTTGACGTTTTCCCGTGCCGGAGCGTCCCCGCCAGATGTACTTTTCGTCCTCGCTGATATGGTGTCGTCCGGGTCGGCGAAGCAGCAGAACTTGACGAGGAAGATGTGTCCCTCGAGCTCCTGCCGGTGGAAGTTCCTCGTGTGCGCCGTCTGAATCAGCCTCTCGCAGTCCCGGATGTGCGGCGCGACATCGACCTTGGCCGTCTTGGCCGCCGCGTTTCCCTCGGCGGCGCGGCACAGGCCGACGTAGTCCGAGATGAGGAGCAGGTCGCAGCGGAGGAGGAGGCTCATGGCTTGCAGCATGCCGCCCATCTGGATGGCCGACTCGTCGAGGGAGAAGTCGCTGGTCTTGCGCCGCTTGTTGACGTGCCAGACCAGGTGCGCCACCCGCTGGTACGGCTGCTCGTCTCGCCTGACTGACCGGAAGAATTTCACGATCCGGTTCCGGAGCTGCCACAGACTTTGGTATCGGCCCTTCGCGCGAAGCCCGAAAAGATGGTCCGCCTGGTCTTGTCGGGAGCCTTTCAGGTTGAAACCTCCTGGAAGCTCCGCGGGCAACACGAAACCAGCCCTGTCCGTCTTTTGCAGAGCGTCTTGCGCGTCGAGGAACGCCTCCATCAACGCCTCCCACACCCCTCGAGACCAGCTAATAAACTTCTTGGTCGATTCGTCCAAGAGGCCGCGGCGGACGATTCTTCCGTATCTCGAAATGTTCCTCAGAGACCCTCGGCACTCGGGGCACACCTTGACTTCAATTGCGGAGAAGGGTTCCGAGCCGGTCTTCAGAGCTACGGGCACGCCTTCGGGCGAGATCTCGTAATGATCCTTCAGGCCCATCTGGCCATCCATCGTCGTGACGGTCAGGAAATGGCCGCAGTCTGGGAATATGCATGGATCCTCGTCCAAGTCAGTGGACCCGTAGTTCTCCATCATGATGAAGTCGACGGCTCTGGCTTGTATATCCTCTGCGGCGCACACTTGGCAGTATCTCGGGTGTGGGCAACGCTCGCCGCAGACGGAAGGACCTTAACACACAGTTAGCATTACGCGTCTCTGACAATGGGTTGTAACCGGCTGTGATGGACTCACATTGGTGGCCACACTCCAACTGCTTGGTGCACCGCTTCGTGCAAGGAATCCAGTCGCAAGGTGCTGCGCATCTGTCAAATCGAGGAGGGTCAGCTACACAATCGAATCCTTCGTCTTTGAGGCAAAAAGGACTCACGGCATGCTGCACTTGGAATGTGGGCAGCTGGAAGAGCATGTTTCCTCTGCGCAAGGAGCGCAAGGCTCATGGCACCATTTCCCACACTTGGAGTGCACACACTGGTTCTGGCACGGAGCAGGGCAGGGCGGACAGCCCGTCTCGCCATGACAAGGCGTTTGACAGCGGTGGCTGCATGCTGTGAAGGGTCTTTCGCAAAGCCGCTTGCACGCCCCGTGGTCTTCTCTGACCACCTCTCCATCCTCTCTCGTGCGGCAAGTCGAACATCGCATCTTGCATCTGTGGCCACAGGACCTCTGGAAACCGCACTCTACATTGCACTGGTAGCTGTCTCTGACGACGTCCACGTGGCATGGCACCTTGACCGTATGGCTGCATCCAGGAACCTGCTTGTCGACTTGGACGATACACTTGATGATAGAGGGGTCTTGAGCTTTCCAGCATTCCACGTTGTCGATTGTGTGCCCACAAGAGAGATCGAGTCCAACGCCACGCAGCACCTCTCTGCACAGCTTATCGCAAGGCTCACCGCAACGTTTCCGACAAAGATGATCGCAACCTTCCTTGGGCCTCACGCAGTCCTCGAGACACTTCAAGGCGTCATGGAGAAAGTCCGAGTGACAAGGCCCGGTGCAGGAATGGCCACAGGCCAGTCGACGATCGCACTTTAGGTTGCATCCTCCATCCGGCGAGGCCTGGATGAACTGCTCGGCTCGTGAAATCAGGCTCCTGCTCTCCGGATGCCGCGGGCATTGCAGTTCCAGTTCCCTGCCAAAGTTGCCGCTGTTCTGAAGAATCTCAATGACCTGAGCCCACATGGGCACGTGGCTCGAGGTGCTGGAGTTGCCAATGATGTACATGCCGTGCTTTGCACGAGACAGCAAAACGTTGATGCGGTTCGAAGTGCTGAGAAAGCCGCATCTCTTCTCGTTATTGCTGCGGACAAGCGACACGATGACGATGCTAGCCTCTTCGCCTTGGAAGTTGTCTACCGTTGCAGCACGAACCCCATGCAGGGCAGATGCCTTTGCGGCCTCTCGCCGAGCAGAAATTTGGGGGCTTTTGTCAGACGAGTCCATCTCTGCCAGATCTTCCATGTCACGATCGTTGACAATGATCTGCATGATGGATCCTAGCTTCTGGCGCAACTTCTTCAGCTGCCCAAGGTATGGCGTCAGCACGGCGATTTCTCCTGACCTGTAAACTCCTTGCCTAAGAAGATGAGAGACAAGCGCCGAGACCATCTCAATCTCAAAGTCGTTTGAATACGACGTCTCGATGGATTCTTGATCAGAATGGCGGCCCGATTCGGGACTCTCGTGGTGTAGCCAAAAGAGTCTCTTGACCAAGCCCCAAACCTCGGGGTACTCGTGGACCACGTCTGAGTCTGACAAGGACGGGTACAATGTCGATCGGACCAGCTCCGATATTGATGGGTGCATGCGGCGCTGCGTGTCGAGGATACTGAACGGAAGACTAGGGATATTGGGAGGTGGCTGAACAAGCCTTTCGAATAGGGACACGTCCAACGAGTACTTTGTCCCTGCTGGGTTAGCACGCTGAAGCCGCCAGTCCTGTATCTGAGGGCGGAGCTGGAGATGGTCTCCGATCAGTATAGCATGCTCGACTGTGGGGAGCAGGGCGGTGAGCAGATGGGCTTCGAGAACCTCGCCCGCTTCCTCGCAAAGGAGAACCTTGGTCTGAACACGGCGTAGAAGATCGAGGTTTATGGCCAGCCCCGTGGTTGTGACCCCGATTACGGTCGCCTGCTGGAGACATCGCAAGTCGATTGCAGTCCGGACCTTGTTGTGATGTTCTTTGTGCTGTTCGTATGCTTCATGCGACGTAGAGAGTTTCTCAAGCTCTGTGCGTAGGGCTCCCTGTAGCCAGTCCTCGTAGAGGACGATGCGCTCCTGGCGAGACAAGTCCGATAGCCCAAGGTGGTAGAGCTCGGGGAGGGGACGAGGGTTTTCAGTCATGAAACCACCCGACAGCCACTTTGCCACAGCCTTCTTCCGTGAACGTCTGACAGTCATCCAGCCTTCCTCGTTCTCTGGTTCTAGTCCGAACAGCTGGTCGTGCTGTGTGGGGTGGCTCTTGGCAAGAAAGAAGCGGATCTTGTCGTCGGTGTTGGAATTGAATGTCGATAGCTTCCTTGTAATGTCCGCGGTATCGCTATTCAGATCCTCGATGGATCGGTATAGTGATTGGCCTTCCGTCCTCGTGCGTGTTTCAACCTTGACAACTTGCCTCAGATTCACCGAATCCAGCCTCTCTGACTTGGACTGAGAGCCAATGCGAATGATGTTCTGCACACCATCATCCAGTATGTGTTCCAGCAATTGATCCAAGGCGTGATTTGTGTAACAAACACACATGATCGGTCCCAATCTTGCTTTCGATTGATTCGCAAGTAACACTTTGATGAGAGCTTCTCCAGTGTAACTCTTGCCTGTACCGGGGGGGCCCTGGATCAAGGCAAAGGATCTTCTCAGGGAGTTTAGGACGGCTTCGGATTGGGTTGAGTCCAGGGTGGAATGTCGGCTGAGCTCCGACGGCTTGGGAACTTCACCGGTTGCATAGGACAATTTCGTACCGTCGTTGGATAGGCAGCTGAGGTCAAACGAGAATCCCTGCCGTAAAGAGTAAAGGGGTGGGGGAACCTCCGGTGGTTCGTCGCCAGCGCGAAGAGTAAGGAGGTTTTGGAACGGAACGTCTGTCCTCTGTGACATCTTCTGCAGTGCCTTCAATGGAGGTGCGAATGCCGGTAGAATAATAGAGGGGAACTCGAGAAGCCGACGATATTGCCAGACGTCCATCATCTTGAACCACAACAGACATCTCTTGACTTCCGCAGCGCCGGTTTCCACCAGATGTAGGTGCACATAGGCGTAGTCCTTGTCATCAGGCAGGCTGTATCGTGGACCTTGTTCTGGCTCCTCTGTTTCCACTTGCTGAGTCTTGCTGTCGGCATCTCGGACGGTGGATCTCGACACCTGGAAGAAGAAAATGTTTCCAGCCTTGTCGACGATGCAAACGAGACCGCCATCCGTGAGCCGCTTCTCCTGGTTCCACCAAGCTGCTCGTCCCATCTTGTCCAAGCTCTTGGCCGCTCGCGGCTGATCAACCCTGACAATGAATTCAAGGCCGGACCATCTTTCGAAAGAAACATCGACAGCAATAGCACGTTCGTAATGAACAACTCTGGTACGGACCTCCTTCACCTTGACGTCCGACTCGACGCTGGCACGAATCGCATTGCGTAGGTCGTTCAGAGTGTCCTCGCGAAGCAGACGAAATTGTCTGTCCAGCAAGCCTCGCAGTCCTTGCAAGTGATGCTGGGCGGGGCTGGCAGTTGGCAGATACTCGTCCCGAGAAGACATAATTTCTTCATGGGTGGGCATAAGTTTTATGTCAGAAATTTCGGCATGGTCATTGTCGTGGCGTGGTCCGCGCTTAGAGAGTTCTCCTGGCATGTCCTGGCTCAGCGTGAACTCGGCCAAAGTACCCGAAGATGCTGATGAGGCTTGGATGACATTTGGCAGGGATTGGCCAAGTCCGAGCCGTCGGCGGACGTGTTCAAGGTATTTCTCGGCTTGCATGGTGTGGAAGTCGCTTTTGCGATTTCCAAATACTTCCAGGCGGAGCTGAATCTCGTCGACGATGGAGGTGAAGTGTGCGTTGACCAAGTTGGTTGTGCTAGTGTTGATGACTCTGGACAAGACGCCACAGGCGAGCGCGAGGGCCTCCATGCCGTGACCACTGTCGTCGTCTTCAAAACTCAAGTCTGACCAGTGGTCAATGAGCTCAAGGAGAAAGCGGTACAGGCTACGGAGGCGCGTGGCGTCAAGGCCCAGAAGAGACCGGAAGAGGGTAGCTGTTTCTAGCTCCAAAACCACGGAATCGACGACGCTTGGATGGAGTAGAATGCGGAAGAGGGGAAGGATTCGAGACTCCCAGATGAGAGCCTTCTCCTTGAAACTTGCGTTCGCGGCCCCCTCGATGACATCTCGGACGATTGCCAGTCGCTGCTCGGAGGCCATGTCTCTGATAACCTCTTGTGCCAGGCTTACGTCTTCATCCACCAGCTCAAAAGCCGTTCGGAAGTATCTGGATGTTGCGCGGTCCAACTGGGTAGGTAGCTCGGCTGGCTTGGGCCGGAGTCGCCTCCAAGCATGTATCTTCTCGCGTTCGGGATTGGGAGCGTTGCCCGTGGAGCTGGACTGCTGTATATGGTAATGACGGCCTTCGAAATTGGCTTCGTCGTGAGAGAATTTACAGTTGGACCCAAACCGACACGTTCCATAATTCTTCCAGAAACGACACGGAGCGGACGAAGTGAAGCCCGATGATGATCGGGACCTAGTGAGACTGCCAAGTCAGCTCAATAAGGGCAAGGTAGGTTGAGAAATATCTGAAAGTTGCTTACCATCCTCCCGGAGCCATGACTGATGATTTGGTGGTGAGTTGTATCCTTCAAGTTGAAGAAAAGGGAATTGGCATGCTGTGACTATGGTCAACGACTTGAGAGTAGAGTTTCATCATCGAGAAACCACAAGCTCTGGGTCAGGGCGGGCAACTTATGCCTCTTTAAAGGAGCTGGCTGCCGCAGGCACGCTTAGCCATCTACACGCTGCTGCCGTGGGACCATGTGGAAGCCTCCATGCGCCAGTTAACGTACGCCTCTTTCATGGGGTGTATCTATTGTAGCTTGGCATAGCAGCCTCAAGAAGCCTCTTTTAACAGGCGATCCTGGCCAAGGATGAGGTGCAATACATTGAGGTGCTTCTCTGGTGCCTGGTACTCCCGCCATGGAAGGACTGAAAGGTCCATTGGGGTTTCTTTGGTGTACATGACGGGGTGATCCTAGAATATGGTGGCATCTGGTTCGTCAGAAGAGTTTCTGGCTCTGGGTTGAATGCATGACTGCAAAGGATGCTGTTGTTGGGAGGTATGGCGTGGATTTTGGCTTTGCTTTTCCAACCGCCACTGCAAGCGATGCAGGAGGCCGACCAAGACCAACGCATGCTGCCAATGGGAGGTCAAGGTAGGACCGTAAGGACAAGGCAGACGGAAAGGCAGCGAACAAACAGCAAGAGGAGGGCAAAGTCAGCCTGTTGGCCATCCGGCCGGCCGGGGCTGCGCCATTTCGCCACGTCACCAGGTGGGAAAACGGTAGTTGGTGTTTTCAATATGGTTATCGTTGGATCTTGGGAGGCCGGAATGGGTGTTGAACGCGCTGGCCGACATTGCCAACATCATGCATGGCAACACTATCCTTGGTCTTGGCTGATGTTTCGACCGGTCTTTTGTTTTTAACATCCGACGGCTTTTGGACGGATGGCGGTCGTCATCTAGGCATGATGCGGCTGTTGATATGATGGTTGGACGTTGGACGGGCCGTACGAAAAGGACTGACAGGCTATGCTCTCGGCCACAGTGCGTGCCTGGGCAGGCTGAGCAACCGGTGTCCTCCGACGAAGTAGAGAAAGAAAGAGATTTCAGTATCCTAGTGGGTTCGATTTCCTCATAATTGCATCGACAACGTGTAGCAGTTTCAGACCAAGAGCTGGAGGTTAAGATGCCGAACAGATGGCGAGGTGCTTTTGGGTACGTACCGTACTGTACCTGCCCTAGTAGTAGGTACGATGACATGGAAAGAGCGCTGTGTCCCACCTTCCTGCTGGTTGGTGCTTTTTTCTACTTTGCTAGCTGGTAGTGTGGATAGGTACCAGTACGTAACTACCTTACATCATCTACCATTTCCCTAGCAGCGGTCCTCTGGATGATGCGATGCCCTCAAACTTCGATATTGCAGAACCAACAATGCCTTCATCAACTCGACCAATCCTCGTCTTCTCGGGACCCGAAAGGATGCCGGAGCCAGCATCGGCAGATCGTCGGCACAAGGCTCACGTCACCGACGCCATGATCCCTACTCGACAGTCAGATCTGACTTGAAGAATGGGGTGGGGGGGCACTTGAGTTCGTCCCTCTCTCCGTTCGCGAGAAGGACGGCACGGACGGCACCCCGGCCTGTGCCTTATCATCCCAGGCATTCAAGCAAAGATTGTCCGTGCTGCGATGCAGCTGGAAGCAGCGTGATTGGGTTCTCGCTGTTTGCTTCGCCGATGCAACCCCGGTTTACGTAGGTTCCCAGGTGGATGCTATTCCCCCCATTCCCCCGATTCCCCTCCCCCGCCGTTCCAAAGAGAGCGAGCGTTGCCGCGGCCGGGGTCGGCGCCGAGGTGGGTGGATGGGTAGCGCTGCTGTTCATGACTCGGGCGGTTGTGTTAAATACAGTCTCAAGGGGACTGTCGCACGATTCTCCGTTGGACTTTTCGAAACGAACTGGTCGACAGAGATAGACAGGTTGCGACGTTAACCTGGGCTGGAACCGTCTTCGAACGTCACTTCACATCGGCCATTAAGAATTCGCATATCAACCCTAACGGTCGCCACGTCCGTCCTTACACGAGCCGAAAAAGCATGACGCCTTTGAGAAACTCTCTGTTTAGATACACCCGCCCAAGTCGTTGAGGACCGGATCTCGCTTGGCGCCGCTTTTCCGGAATTGGGAAACCATGAGTGCGCCTCCCGACAGCGCCGCCCAAGATGCAGAGAAGGGGCACGCACAGGACATGTCGGTCCGCACAGACTCCGACTTGGAAAAGAGCGGGAGCGATGGGGCCAACGGGGACAACCCGTCGTCCGTCTTGCCGGCGCCATCCACAATAGATGATGACCGGTCCCGTGTGGCGCAGGACGCCAACGCGGACCCGAGTGCCGACCTCGGTCCCGGGCCCGACGCCGCTAGCATCGCCGGCCGGGTGCTCAGCCGGGCCACATCGAGGTCAAGCGCCACGCCCAGCCCGCCTCCCGACGGAGGCGTGGCCGCATGGATGGCCAGTGAGTCGCCCCGCGACGCAAGCCCGATGAGCTTGTGAGTCTGACTTCACCCACAGTTTTCAGTGCCCACTTGGTCATCATGAACACCTGGTGAGTTCTGGTCCCCTTCCCGGCCGCCCGCACATCCCCGCCTGAACCAAGCTGACAGCCGGTCAGGGGCATCGTGAACTCCTTCGGCGTCTTCCAGTCATACTACACCACCCTGCTCTCCCGCCCTCCCTCCGACATCGCCTGGATCGGCTCCTTCGAGGTCTTCCTCCTCTTCTTCATCAGCACCTTCAGCGGCCGTCTCACCGACGCTGGCTACTTCCGCCCGCTCTTTGTTGCCGGTTTCCTCCTCGTCTCTCTTGGCATGCTCGCCACCTCCTTCTGCACGCGCTACTGGCACTTCTTCCTCGCCCAGGGCATCTGTCTGGGGATGGGCAACGGCCTCCTGTTTTGCCCGGCGCTGTCAACGGCGTCGACCTACTTCGACAAGAAGCGGGGCCTTGCGCTGGGCTTCGTGTCGATTGGTAGCTCCACGGGCGGGTTGATCTACCCGACCATGGTGAGGCAGCTGCTTCCGTCCATTGGCTTCGGCTGGACGATTCGCGCCATTGCGTTTGTGCAGATGGGCACGTTGGTCATTGCATTCATGTTCCTGAGACCTAGGGTGAAGCCGAGGAAAACGGGTAGCATTGTCGAGTGGGCGGCATTCAGAGAGCTGGAGTACACCTTCTACGCCGTCGGATCTTTTTTGGTACGTATAAATGGGTTTCTTTTTTTCTTTTTTTTTCTTTTTTCTCTCTTTCCGTGGTATTGATGCTGACGGGAATCGTGTGAAAGAACTACCTAGGCGTTTTCTTCGCCTTCTACTACCTAGCCTCTTATACCCGTGACATTATTGGTTTGGAGTACAACTCCTCTCTCAACCTCCTACTCGTCCTCAACGGCGTGGGTGTGCCGGGCCGCCTCCTCCCAGGCTACATCGCCGACCGCATCGGCTCGATCAACACCCTAATCCCCATGTCCCTGGTGTCCGGCCTCCTCATGTACTGCTGGGTCGCCGTTTCTTCCACAACCGGCCTTTACGCCTGGACGCCCTTCTACGGACTCGTAGCGAGCGGAATCCAGAGCCTGTTTCCTGCCGCGCTGAGCCAGCTGACGAGCGACCCGAGGAAGCAGGGTACGCGGATGGGTATGACGTTCACAATCGTCAGCTTTGCCGTGTTGACGGGGCCCCCGATTGCCGGGGCCATCATTACTGCCGAAGGCGGGAAGTACGTCGGGGCGCAGGTTTACGCGGGAACTTGTTTGCTCGCGGGTACGTGCTTCTGGGTTGCTGCACGGATGGTGAAGACGAGAAAAGCAGGCGGGGGACTGTGGTTCAAGACCTGATGGGAGGGGGGGATGATCTACAACTATATACTCTGGCAAGTATTATGTCCCGTTTCTCTTTACATGTTGATTAATTGTAGTTACGATAATCCATATATAAACCAACACTGTATTATCTTACTGTAATGAGCTTACGTCGTCGTCTCAGTGACGGTCTGGACCTGGCCTTCTTTCAGCTTGTCACAGAGCCAAATCCTCGTACCCCTCGCGTATCGACGGTAGGTAGTCCGCGCGCAAGGGAATTCCACTCCCATAAGCCCCAGCTTGCAACCATCAATGTCGAACTCCTTTCACTCTCGCACAGGATAAAGAGGGCTTCGGGCTTTTGCATCTTGACAAGGGAGAAACCTCTCACCAACGGCATGCAAAGCCCCGGGCGCCACGAACACCGTCTGCCGCGCCTCCACCCGCCGTTGACGCGTTCTTCCTAGCATTATGTCAGTATCCTACCTCTCCAACAAAATTCAGACGCTCCGCTTACGACACATCGTTCGTCGGATTCAGTTACACGCCCCCCGGGGTAAGAAGGTACCGGGCCTCTCTCTGCGTTGCTGCGCGCTGCCGGAGGTGCTCTTTCGCCCAGTTCCTGAGGCCCGTCATCCCGAGATTCGAGCCTGCGCGGCCGTGGCAGCAGGCCCTCGAAGCGACACGATTCAGTGACAGTGCTGTAGCACGACACTCGGAACGTCTATGAGCAAGAGGTGGACGTTGAGAATGAATTACGAGAGATCACAGGCGGTGACAGTTGACGCCAAGCAGATCATGCGGTTACCCGTTTCCAGGGCAGCCACCATCACATCTGACGTCGGGTGTCACCCTTCACTTCAGGTTTGGACGCTGCGTACCAGGTCCGAGGCTCCGGATCGAGTGATAGTTCTTAGATTCGTAACCAAGACTACGGGTTACAAGAGAATCAGTAGCCGCACTATGACCATTACTTTTTCCAACAGTTCAGCGTTCAAGTGTCACAACGTGGTCGGGACGTCTATTAACAGTGTTTCTGCCGACAGAACAACTTTAGATGGTATTTTCAAATATTAATCAAACCAAACATCATGCAGAGGTCGAAGGGGAGCGGTGTGGCATGGCGCGGGGAGGGGGGGATTTGTCTCGCTCAACGGCTTGGGAGCATGATAGCCCGTCGATGGAACGTTGGATGCATGGATCTCCTGCAGGTATCCGCATCAGAGGTTGGCACTCTGATTTGGACGTTGGCCGAGTTTCAATATCAACCAGAGTCGTTCATGCCGGTATAAGAATTCAACTTCTCCCCGTCCAACTTGTGCTATGCCGATGTTCCACCTCCAAACCTGACAGTCATCCCCTTTATTCCCATCCCTCTGCCTCGGCTCGTCTCGAAGATTGCTCTAGGAAAGCAGATCATCCTGTTATCTACCTAGGTATGTATGAAGAATATGTACAGATGACGAGCCAGAAATCATCCGTGGAAATCCAATAACAAAAATCAGTAGAATCAGAATGGGAAGGCACGGCCACCAACCTCACCTCACCTTGCACCTTCTCTATCCTCTAGTTGCACCCACCTTCCTTCCATCTGGGCAGTTGGGGCCTCCTCCGGCCGTCCCTTCCCTCTACGTACCTCTGTCCTCACCTTCTTTACCTTTGCTCTTCTTTTATTCTGATTTCTGTTTTCATCTTTCTTTCCTTTTGTTTTTCTCTTCCCGTCACGCACGGAACAACACGACGCGTCCAGTCCTCACCTGCAGCCAAGGAAGAAGAACTTGGGCTGTTTTCTCCACCACTCACTTCTTCGTTTGCTCCCTCACCCACCTGCATCTCATCGTTGTGGCCGCCCTCACGTCTTCACCTACAGAACCCCCAGCCCAGGTCATCACTGAAGATCTAGTAGTAAGTATATTTTCCCTTGTTTATAATGCTTCAAATCCCTGCCGCTTCTTTCATTATTGTTTTTTCTTTTCTCCTACTTTGGCGGTGTTTTTTGCTTGTTTCTCCTTTCTTTCTCTTGCTTCTTCATGTCTTTGTCACATTGCCTGTTTATTTGTTTTCTCTGACACGCCTTGCATGGCAGCAGACAACCCAGGTGAAGAACAACAATGAGTGCCAACAGCAGCTCGGCCGCGCGTGGCATGGATTCATCAGCCTCATCTCTGAAGCGCAGGACCAGCCAAGCCTTGGAGACCAGCCGTGATGAGCAGGTTGATATCCATGCGGCACTCGGCCTTAGCCGTAACCCATCCGGCCCAGCTCGCTTCATCAAGAAGCCTCAGCCTAGACTCCTCTACTCTGATACAATGGTACGATATGCTATGAGAAGCGAGCTTGTTCACACCCCCAACCTCAAGCCCATGATGGACTCCATTGCTCGCGATATGCGATTGACCACCCAAATCGCGGGACGTCCGTTGGGCTCCAACGTCCACTACTCCAAAATGAAGAGCATCTTGAAGCAGAGCCAAGTAGAGATGATCACTCTGGACCGATACCTCTTGTCCGAGGCCTTCATCCGAACCGACATCTGGAACACCATTCGTCTCCAAGAGTTCTTTGAGCTGGTGCACTTCTATGGTCTGGAGAAAGAGTTTCGCAATGAGTACTGGGAGAAAAATCAGCTGTCTTACCCAAACAAGATCCAGAAGCTCTACGACTGCATCAAGCGGCCTCTCACCCACCACGCCTTCGACGACGCTCTCGCTGACCAGATTACGAACTGGGCAAAGGACATGATGAGTCGTTCCGTTTATGTCCCTAGAGCCGACCACCCCATCATCCGTAGCGCCGTGGCCATCATGAACGTTGCGGAGCAGCAGCCAAAGGACGACCTCAGAGCCTGGGAAAAGCTCCAGGAGAATCCCCAGCGCGTCGCTCAGATCTGGGCCGCGTGGTGCCTCGCACGCGACAAGGACTGGGATGAGACCACGTACCTCGCCGTCGTCATCCTGGAACGGGGAGTCAAGAACCTGATGGTGGCCAAGTGTTTCCGCCGCGAGAACAGTGCCTTGCTGAAACTGGCGGATAAAGGCTACGACGAGGAGGCTTTCCGCCGTTGGCAAGACATGCACGGCATATGCCACGTCATCCCCATGCAAGAGTTGCTCTCACGGCCCGTTGTCGCGAACCTTGCCCGCGCCTCTTCCTCATCCTTGAGCCTGCAAAAGACCTTTTCGTCTGCCTCACAGCTTCAGAAGACCGCCCGGATGGCCAAGAAGACTGGCAACAACCTCGCCAAAGTAGTCCCCTCCAAGGTCAAGGAGCTTGCCTCGTCGTCCCAGCACCAACGAGCCCCTATCCGGCCGACATCTGGCCAGCACGGTCCCACAATTAACAGGTTGAGTGACCTCGAATCCCTCTCACGAGGCCGTACGCCTGAAGACATGGTTCGGGATCTCCAAATCCATGACGATTCCCACCCCAAGAAAGTGCACGGCAACGAGATGAAGCGGCGCCCATCCGAAAACGGCAAGAAGCCTAGCCATGTCGAGGTGGATGAGCCTCGGGTCAAAAAGCGCAAGACCGCCATCTCCTTCGCCCCAATCGGCCCCCTTCGAGCACAATCCGAGATACGACGTGGCACAAGTTCCCCCTTGTCTCCGACAGCCCTTATCGCTCCTCGCACGTCCGCCGATTCTATCACACCTGCCGCAGTTGCCACGCCGAGTCCTGCTCATCTTCCATCCCTGGCCCCTAGAGATATGGCGCCCATTCCCGTGGCCACGATGTCGGCGCCCATTCCTGTGGCTGCGACACCAGCGCCCATCCCCGTGGCTACGATGCCGTCGCCCGTTCCCGTGGCTACGATGTCGGCGCCCGTTCCCACGGCCACGACGCCAGCGCCTCCTCCTACACCTACCGACCCAACCAATCAATGGATGAACCAGCTGATCAGCGCCAATGACATCGCCAACATAGTCGCCATGAAGCTCTGCAGCGGCCCCTCTGGTCTCCCGTTCATCGGCCAGCCTGTCGCCAACAAGACGGAGCACGAAGCTCCCGAGGAAACCTGGGCCAAATTTGAGGCCCATCTTGAAAAGAAGCTATCTCCTCTCTTCCAACAGATCGATAGCTTGTCTAGCGGCCTCAAGGCTCTCGGCGACAAGCAGACTGCACTCGAGCAGACCATCACGAAGAAGGCTGATGACCAGCGCAGCTCTCAGGCCGGCAAGCAGGCCGCTCACGACGAGGCCCTTATGAAGAAGTTGGATGCGCTCACCAAGCTTGTTGAGGACCAGCAAGCTGCTTTCAAGCAGGCCGTTGTCAAGATGGACGACCACGAGATTGCCATCGACAAAAGGCAGACTACCTTTGAGCAGACCATTACCGAGAAGATGGACAGCCTGTCTCAGCTGGTTCAGACGCTCCAGAAGGAACAAGAGGAGTTCAAGCTCAGGGCCGACCGGGGGCAGAGGAAGCGCGGCAGACCCCTGACCAACGACAAGATGGCAGACTCCATCACTTGTGCTCCCTTGAAGTAGGTGGCGTCTTCGTCCAGGAGGGAAGTACGACTAAGTTGTTGATCGTCGAACGTACGTCCTTCCACTTCACCCAGAGTATACGATATCTGATAAAGAATAGTGTCTACTAGGCAGGAAGTTGGGTAAAAACGGATACCCGCAGGGCGACTCGGATCGCGTGAGACGACCATCGTATACCCCGTCGATGACTGAGATGCAAGCGCCGAAGACGAAAATGAATGACATACGGGGGGGTATGATTCGATGATCGAGAAGGAACAGCCACGAAGATGATGAACACCACGACCACGGGACATCGTCGACTACGATACTGCCATCAGGGAAAGGACGAAGTGGTGGATATACCCGAAACGGATGGATATACCCGGACGGCACAAAGTTGGAGAGAGAAAAATCACAGGGCAAAGAAAACATCCACACAAAAAAAAAAAAGACATGTCATGATGGTCGGATGCCAGGGCAGGGGTGCACATGGCGGAGTCATAATGTGGCCCGACGGGCAACCGGCGTCTGTGGAATAGAACCGAGTTGTGGAAACACATGGAACGTAGCCTTCGGTCCTGGCAAACATGTAGAGTAGAAAACAGTGCCCATCAAGACGCACACAGACAGACAGACAGACAGACAGACAGACGACGCCCCTCAAATCCACGGCTTCGTACGTATCCTTTTCATGTCCCCCGTTTGTGTTGAGCATGGTGCCTTTTCCCGGAGCTGCTCCCTCACCGTCGCTGCCCCAGGAGAGCAGAGCCGCGTGCCCGGACCCAAGGTACCCGTCGTGACGCAAACATGACCGACCACCTACAACCCCTCGCGCCCTGACCCTCCTGTCGGTTGGGTTCCCCGACGGGCTTGATGAAAACAGAAAGGGGGGGGGGGGGGGGGGGGGGGGGCCCCGGGGGGCTCCAGGTTCCGAACCAAGTGTACGGCCTTCTTCCCGCCTCGGCAAAGGGGGAAACACCTTACATCCTACCGGTAGTCGTCTCCGACGCCTCCGTAGGGCAGAGTGTCCTCCCCTCCCAGAACACCAACAATCTCCACCAGCAGTCACCCTTCCGAAGAGGCGGTCTGCAGTGCGGCAAAGGCTGGACATGTTTAGAGGCCGGCATCGCTCCGTTGGATGAGGGGCACGGTGCTGCACAGGCTGGCTGGCTGGCTGGCTGGCTGGCAAGTCTGGGTGGTATTGGGGGCCAGATACTCGAAACTAGAAACACTTTGGAAGCTTCACTCGAGGAACTTTGTTCTTGTGCTCAAGATAGTTCAATTGTCCCGCGGGTGCTGTTGTACTCCCGCTTGGCGGCCGTCTCATGGGCCCCGCTGGACGTCTATCTACATGCCACGCTCCAGCCACCCCCAATGTCAAACCTGGAAAGCATCATATCATCAAGTGAAATTGGTATCTGGAGGAAATTTACATCACGATCTGCATTCTTTATTAGCAAACTTCTCGTTGGTGGCCAAACATTTGTACTCACGCAGTCCGAGTCGTCCTTGCCCTTGGGGATGCCCATCGCTTCAAACGTCGCAGGTCCTTGGCCTGTCGTCGGTTTCTTGGGGGGCATCGTCTGGGCACTGGGTGCAGGGCTGAGCTTCTGCTGGGGTCGCGGCTGCGATGATGGCGGCGCGCTGCCCGTGCGACCAGGCTGTTCGGCAAGGTCTGGCCGGTTGGGGAAAGGCCTAGGCGCGCCAGCCGATCCAGGGCCGGCTTGAGGGCGCGGGTGGCCCGATGGGCTAAGCGGCAATGATTCGACACGCGAGGGTGCCGCCGCCCCGCCGCCTCTGCCATATCCTCCATACTGCTCGGCAGGAATAGACGATGTTCTCTGGCCATAGCCTCCAGGCTGCGGCGGCAATGAGGAAGGCTGGCCGTAATCACCCGGTCCATAGTTGCCGCCCTGGTGGAACGGCGGTGAGGTTTGGGGTTTGGCGTAAGGGTTCTGTTTGGCAAGCTTGTTCGCTGCAGGATTGGAGGGAAGGCCACCCGCGACGGGATACGGCTGCGTCGTGGACGGCCGGGCTGCGGGCCCCGGGCTGGGCTGACGATATCCGGAGGGCGGTCCGACTGACATACGGCCGCGCGGGTCGACCCCGGCGGGGGGGATCATGTTGCCCATCGACTGCGATGGACGAATGTTGCCTGCGGGTCCCAGAGGGGGGCCGCCAGGACCGGTGCGAATTCCAAATGCGCTGCCGGGCCGATCCGAGTGGGGGCCGGCTGGGGAAAGGCCGCCGGTGTTGTAGTGAGGAGAGAGCTGAGGCCCGGGTCCCCGACCGTGGAGTTCGTCCTCGGGGTAGGGGGCCGTCGACTTGGGTCTGTTGAAGTTGAGCGGCGCGGGCCTATCGTCTTCGGGGTACGGGGCGGCCGACTTGGGACGAACGGCCAAGTTGGCATCGAGATTGACGGTGAATGCCGATGGTCTGTTACCCATACTATTGGGCCGCGAGGGGTCGGGATAATCGATATGGTCATTCCCGGGCGAAGGGTGTACTCTCGGGGACGGATGAGGCGACGTCTTGGCCGAGCCACCCGGATATCCGGGGTATGCGTCGGTGGGAGTGACGGGCGCGCTCTCCGAGACAGTCGCCATGGTGTTCGGCGCCTTGAATCGGTCGGGTCGCTTGCCGCGCTGAGATCCGTGTTGCGACTTGATTCTCGTGAGCGTAGTGGTCTCGTGGTCGGCCTTGGTCAGACTCTTCTCGTGGTCCAAGGCATCGATGCGGCCTCTGGCATCCTTGTTGCCGTGGTCGGCGGCGGCTTCGTACCAGAATCTGGCTTGGCGCAAGTCCTTGGGTACGTGGACACCAATCTCGTAGTAGTAACCCATCGCGAACTCGCCAGTCGGCAACTTGGCGTTGGCGGCGTCCTGAGCATACTTGAAGGCAAGCTGCTCGTTCTTGTTGAATATGCCCTCGTACCCGAACAGGAACCATCTGCTGACACCGAGCGAGGCCTCGGGCTGGCCTTGTTGGGCGGCGAGGCCGTAGTAGTGGAGCGAGTAGGCGGGGTTGAAGTCGCATCCGAGCTGGCAGAGCTCGTAGGCCTGGCCAATCTTCAGCTGGGCCTTGGCGAATCCGAGGTAGGCGGCCTTTTCGATGTACATTTTGGCCAGCGTCAAGTCCACGGGAAGCAAGGCCTCGGGAACCTCAATGTCGGGAAGGTCCTTGGCAAGGAGCATTCCGTAGACGTAGGAGCCCTGAGGCGCATCCTCGTCCGAAAGATCTGCGGCTTCCCTGATGAGGTCCAAGCCGCGCTGGTAGTCCTTCGGATGACCGTGCTGGCCGAGCAGGTTCATCATACCCAGGCGGTACATAGCCGCTGAGTCTTGGAGCCGCACGCCGAGGTAGTAGTGCTCGACGGCTTTGTTGTAATCGTTGGAGTTCTCGAACAGCATGCCCAGGCGGTACTCTGCACGTGCGTAGCCGAGCTCTGCGGCCCGCTGGTACTTGGTGTACGCATCCCGCTTGTCCGGGCGGCAACCAAACTTGCCAAACTCGAGCCACTTGGCCTTGATGAAGAGAGCCTCGGGGTGTTCCTGGCCCACCAGGTAGTTGACGATGTTGATGGCGTCGGCACGCAACTCGTGTTCGACTTTTGGTGTTTGGCGGCCGCTCTCCGGGTCTCTGGCCCTGGCTTCCATGACGATCTCGGCCCACGCCAAGGTGTCGCGGGCCCATGACAGCTGCATGGAGACGTTGTTGGAGTGCAGGACATGTTCGCGGGCATTCCACAGGATCTCCTCCTTTTCCTCGTCCGTCGGGGGAATGTTGTCGCCCTTGACCTTGGGGAAGGGGGAGAAGGAGGGGGCCGCGCTGGGCCGCATCTTGTGGTGGTTGTTGCCGCTCGCGCTGTTGTCGTGGAAGGGTTTGTAGGAATCGGACAAAGATGGGTCGCCGGTGGGTGGGTTGGCGTCTCCTTTGGGTGGCAAAGCTGGCGCGCCAGGGACGGCGGGCTTGAGGACCGACGACAGGGACGGCTCTCGGCCGTGGCGGTTGGTGATGTTGGATGCGGCTCGGTTCGGATCGACTTCGCGGGCTTCGAGTTCCATGCGCTGAAGGTCGTTTTGCATGTTCTGGGGGACCTGGGGCGTCACGCTGAAGAAAATGGGCAGTCAGCAAAGGTTGTCAAGCTAAGGGGGCGGGTGAAAGGGCTGAACAAAGAGAGGATGGGCGCCGAAAAACGGCCCCATCTCCAGATCCAGCGAGCGGGAAAGGAGGGACCCATGAGCGATCCGCCGGGATTAAAATGAGGGAATACGCGTACCGCTGAGGCGAAGGTGCAACGACCTCGGGCATGTAATAATCGTCGAACCCTCCGGGGACGAAAGTGGCGCCGAGTTGTGGCATCTCGTCAGTTGCGGTCTTGGGCTGAGGTGCAGCTGCATAAATAGGAGGTTTATCAGTCAGCGGGGGTTGAGCCGAATGACGTTTGGGTTGGAGCCACAGTCAGGTCTTCCTTTCTCACCCCCTTTCCTTCAGGGTATGGTGCAAAGTCAGAATTGCTTTGCGTATTGCTGACAGGGCGCTGGCTAACTCTTGGAGCCACCCCCTCGGAAAGAAATCTGCTGCTGGTGCTGGTGCTGGTGCTGGTGCTGCTTGTCGGCTAACTTGCTTGTCTGCTCTGCAATAATTACCCTGGACAAGGGTAGGTAGGCAAGAAGAGTCTTGGCCTGGGGTGGGGGAAATTTTGAGGCGGGAAAAAAAGAAGATGAAAAGAAAAGAAGAAAAAAAAGGTAAAATGATCACGGCTAGGATGGCGTCGGAAAGGATTTGGGGTAGTTCCAGTGATCCGTCTCTTGTTCTTGTGTTGCTTGTCTCTGTCTTCACTTGCTTTCTGTCTCGAACCGAAGAGCGAGGGCGGCCGGAAGCGGGGTGGAAAGTCCAGGTCGAAGCTCATAACATCTAGGATTCTCGATGGCGGGCCCTTTCTCTTTTAGCGTGCAGAAGAGGTGGTCGCCCGTCCCCTATTTTCCATGTGTGCCCCAGAGCCGACTAGTGAAACATGGGAACAGCTCTGCATTTCTCTTTTAATAGTAGATCAGGGAGGGGAGGGGGGCCCATCATCCTCCTCCCTTCACCCCTTACCCCCATCGTCCAGAAGCGGGACTGGCTGGGCAGGGAATTTTTAATGTAGAGAATGAGGGGTCGTTGGTCTCGCTGTCGTGGACATGTTGCTCCACCACCCCAAGCCGCAGCCCCGGCGCTTGAACGCTGCAGCCCAGCTGACGAGTTCGACAGCAAGCCACTTTTATTTTGGGAGAGGGTTTTTTTTTTGTGTCGGGTTGTCCAAGCAAGCTGGCGTTGATGCTGGCATGGGGCCGGAGAGCTCCGAGCAGTACTTCGTCCGTACTTGGATGTGGGCAGAGCAGGGGGTAGGCTGGTCTCAAGGGCCAGGTACCGAAAGGTAATCGACCAAGAGTCCCGGGATGGGCCATGTAAGACAAGGCCCAGTGAGCGTGTGGAAGAAAGTTGTTCATCCGTCTTTCCACGGTCTTGTTGGTTGAGCACAGATATCATGTTCGCGGTAGCGGGGGTCCAGATAGTACGCAGTAGAGAGTTGGGCAATCGCAAACAGAACCCGAGTGCGATGGTGACTATGTCTGCGCGTGATGGCGCGTGGTTGCATGCACAACACCCGCCAGTCGTAATGCTCCAGAAAGGTGGCATATGCACATGGCATCTAGCATATCCGGCGAGACAATCCCCCCCTGCGTACTTTGAGTAGGTACACCACCCACAGCCACAACATGCAGCCGGGATGTTGGTTGGCGGAGAATGGCCGGAGTGTTCAGAGCAGACAAGAGCGGCAGCAGCGATAGGAACAGCAGCAGCAGCAGCAGCAGCAGCAGCAGCAGCAGCAGCAAGCAGCAGCAGCAAGCAGCAGCAATTCCGGTTCGGGGGTCCGTTGGGCTTGATGGAAATGAGACGGTCCGCACGAAAGGATTTGGAGACGAGGGAGGCAGGTATAAACTAAGAGCTTTTACTTACCATAAGCTGCTTGTCCGTAAAGACGACCTTGATTAGAAGCTTGTGTCTGTGTCGGCCGCTGTGCTTGGTTCTCGGAGAGGGAACGCAGTCCAGACGCAGCGGCAGTCTCATTGCCCCCCGGGGCGCTTGACGTTCCGCTGCCGTTGTGAGGTGGTCCGGCCGCGGGATCCGGCAGAGGTCCCTGGTTAAGCCGCGCGTGCGGCAGCGAGTTGTGCTTCGTCATCTCGTGTGTTTGGTTATCGAACGTGTTGTTGGGGGTACGGGGGTTTTCGAGGTGTCGGGGTTGTGGAAGATAACGATCAACGCAAATTTATAGCGACGCAATAGTTGGTCAAGAGGCATCCGCGGAAGGGAGTATCGCAGGCCAAGTCGCGTGGTTGGAGATGTCGGGGCTACTACCTATGTCTATGTCGGAGATGATGGCTTTGCGGTTATGAGGACAAAACAAGGTCGACCGCAAGCAGAAGAGGAAAGGAATGAGGAGAGAAAAGGTGCTCTCTGATCGCACCTTCTCGCGACTTCCTTTGCTAGGTACCTAGAAAGAAAGGGCAAGTCTCAATCCAGCGGGGTCCGTACTTTCCTTCCTTGTGTCCTTGTGCCTGTCCTTTCCTTCTTTGTTCCTTCCTATCTCTGTCCCTCCCTGTGTTTCTCATCGTCCCTTCCTTTTCCTGCCTCCTTCTAGAAGAAGAAGAAGAAGAATCAAGAAGCCGCCAATGAACGGAAACGAGACGATGATAGTGGCATCAAGGCATTGGATGATATAATCCAACCAGTTTCAAGGGGTGTACACTGACACCGTGCACTTGCAACCAAACAGACACACAACCCGGCAGGCAGCAGCAGCTGCTAGGTGTCATGTTATAGAGCACCCTACCCAGCCACAAAGCCCAGCCACTGCACTGGGGATCTCTTACTACGTAGCGTGTAAGGCAGGCAGGTCGCTCAACTCATCAACACCATCACTCTTCCTACCTACCTACCTACCTACCTGTACGTAAGGTGACACCCCTCGTTCCATGCGCATATCTCAATCGAACAGCATCTTACTTACCAGGTGGATGCAAATCATAGGGTAGTCAGTGGTTGGCTGCCTCTCAACTCACCCAACAGACGGACAACAAGGTGGCATGCATAACCCGTCCAGAGGGGTATGCAGCCCGACTGCTCAGCCACCACGTCACCAGCACTCGTTTCCAAACATAGAAACGTACAGGGTACAGGCACACATACCTAGTAGGGATACTGTGTGCGGATACATCCAGCACCAACACTCGCCCTGCCCCATTCATTGCGCATTGCGCATTGGGGGCCGACCCATCGCAATCGGAATCGCCCCCTTTTCTTTCTCTCCTGCATGGATATATACTGGTACTACGTACAGATACTCCCCTCCGTTCTGTCAAACCTTGGCCAGGTGGTCAGGGTGTAAACGCGCCAACGGTACCACGGCCATTCGCCTACGTAGTATACACAGTGTGTACGCAAAGAAAGATGTGTGCAATTGAAACACAGGATGATGGAAGGGTTGGCAAACGCCGCGGCGCGACAGAACCTTGGCATCGCTCGTTGCCGGCCATCCAGGTCCTTCCTTTTCCCGTAGCACGTAACTAAACGCTGCTGTCTAGGTAGAAAGGCAGCCTTTCGTCTTTTATCTATATAACACCATGTTCGCCATCACTCAATCACCGAGCAAATCCAACCACTCCAAGGTTCCTCAGACTGCCCATATTGGCTGTTGGCCCCATCCCTGAGGCACAAGACTCGGCCAAAATCACCATGGATCCATTCGACATGGCTGATGAGCTCTTCTGGCGCTTTCCGCGTCTGCCGGTAGAGGTCCGGGAGATGGTCTGGGATCGCGCAGTTCGCCCTGTCGGTTTCCGAGGCGTCCAGCACTTCTCCGTCTGGCACCCTGCCATGCGAGAGGCCCCGAAAAGGCTTGAGCGCCATTTGATGGTTAAATCAAGAAAAGGCCAGCTCGTTGTTCTCGCCGCTCCTGTCCCGTCCGGCAATGCCCTGCACGCCAGTCGGAACCACAACCCGTCCACCTACGCCATCGACGCCGGTCTCTGGACTACCTGTAAGGAGTCTTACGAAGCCATGCGTCGCAGATACAGGTTTGATAACTGGGCTACCTGCTACAGAGAACGCTACTTAAGCTGGTTCAACAAGATCTCGGGTATCACATGCGGCGAGGACCTGGCCAACCGGCCGAGCCTTTATCCCGTCCACGACAACGGGAAACGCTAATACATAACCACCATGCCCGACCAAGACCTTTTCATGCTCAAGGACAAGGACGCGAGCTACTTGTCATACGTGCCGCCTGGCTCTTTCGTCTCGATGCGGTACGGCGATTTCTCCATCGGGAACCTTGCTGTGGACTTCAACCCGTCTTGGCGCTGGCCCTGGGCGATGAGGCACTCCAGGAGTTCCGTCGCACTGGGTGCCAGCCCGAGGAAGCAGGCCAGGCTGTAACGAATGGCACGCTCTGTTGGATTTGATGAAGGCGGCTGAGTTTATGACGACGCTGTGGATGGTTGATCGTCGACCGCGTCTCAAAGCCACGGTTCTCAATGAAGAAGATGCAGGTCGGGTCACGAATTGGAGTGGTCTTGCTGTTTTCCAGGAGATGGGCCGCAAGTACCGCCAGATACCGAGATGTGTTGCTGACGAGTTCTGTGATTATGGCGCAGCGGCCGAGGACGAGGGTTTCCTCACGATTGCGTGCTTTCTCGACGGTCTTGAGTCCTCCTACAAGGAGAGGGAAGCCAGATATCGCGTGTCAGACAGCGACAGCGACAGCGACGACACCTGGAACATTCTGCTCACCGAGGAAGATTCATAAGGTTGAATCTGCATAACACTTGTAGCCACACTGGAATCAGGTAAATTAGGTAGGCAACCAAGGACCGGCGGGTTTCTCTCTTCACGGCCCAGGAGCCCCGGCTTTTCTGATCCCCACGGTCATCGTCTGATCCAGTCGATCCCAGCCCATCCCATCCCATCTCTGCCCGGCTTGAGCCACCCAGGCAGACGGGGGCCAGCCCGCGGGTCCCAAAGTCTAAAACCTAGAGGCTTGTAATTACTGAGCCCTACCGTATTATTGCGGAGACTGGACGAACGCCCTTTTTGGTGTTTAGACAACCGTGACAGGCCAGTCATGCCACAGTCTGTTTCGGAGACCGGCCATGGCTGTCTGGAAAAGTCTCTCATTTTGACATTGACGAAATAACACGAAGATGACTTGCTAGGTATCTAAATAGGATTGTAGTATACCAAAGGCTCCAAAAACGATGTGTTCTGGCTAGTACCACTATAAAGTAAGTTCTGCATTCCAGAACTCTGGATGGCTTCCCGCTATGTAGACCTTCCAGAACATTGAATGTAACGCCACGTGTCTTAATCACAGTTCAAATCGTAAATCAAGTCGCATTCATGGCACACTGCAGATCTATCAAGTGGAACGCATGCTATTTCGATTTCATGCTATTCAAAACCCATTACTCAAGAGTCAAAGTCTCAATGGGACAGTTCTCCCAACCATTGTCGCAACCTTGCCATGATCCGAAAGGCCGGATGTCAGAAGATAACTCAGATATACATTGACCTGGATGCAGAGCAGATGTCGGGTCTGCAGGCCCTCGAGAAGTGGCTCGGTTTCAGATGATCTGTTGGGTTGACGGCTTGTTCCTACACGCTTCCACGAGTCTTTACCGGCGCACGAAGCTCTAAGAGGTTTTATGATAACATTAGAATAAGTAACACACCACTAGTGAGAAAGACGAAAGGGCATCGTCAATTTTCTAATCGCGTGCGTTCTACTTGGTAGACAGCAAGCGCCCGGAGTTACAATTCTCAATCATATCGGGCTATCCGCCTGGGCCTCCCCTGGCAGCCCGAAACCTTACGAGAGAGACGGTTGTATTGACTCGGCACGCCCGGTCGGAAGTCTGTCACACACGGCGATCAACAACATCGGAAGCGGGCTCAGCAGCAGTATGCCACAAAGCCACAGAATAATTCTTGAAACCCCATTATGGTTTATCACATTTCTAATAAGTGGGTGGGGGATGCAAGACCGAACTGGTACTCGTCTAGACTGCGCAGCCGTCGTGGCGTCGAGACTGAAGCCCCGGTTACTATTCAAAAGTGAGTCTAACAGCGGACCCAACATGCCCAAAAGTCTTGAATTCGGCATCTGTTGTTGCTACTTCTGCTTCTGCCGTGTACCGAATGGGGGTTTCGAATTCGAAACCGAACACATAACAACAACGTAGGGCGGGGATCGATCATTGATGCTACTTTGGCTGTCCCTGACTCGATACGTACGACCGTATACGAATAAAAGGCGACAGGCAGAAATAACTCTGGCGACGGATAGGTAGCCAGCAAAAGGCTAACAGAGCCGGACTATAGAGTTGAGGTCCGGCTTCAATTGGACGGCTACTGTCCCAGCAACTTGGAACTTGCTTCAGGGCGAACCAAGTTGAAACTGGATTTGCGAAAGTATTGGCGGTTGAGGTATCGGAAGGGAATGTGACAAGGATGCAACGGTCCGGATGAGCGGCGCGGCCGCTCCCCCGCCCGCCTTATATCTCGTCCCACCTCCCGCTTTCTCAAACAACATGGACCGTCAACCAGACATTCACTCTGACGCCAACGTTCAACGAAATTTAAAAGCCTACAGATAGCCAGGAAACCTCACCAGAAGCAAGATGCGCCGTGTCCCCGTGAAGAAGAGAAACAATGCCACGCGGCTCGTGCAGAGCCAGGGCCTGGTCTTTGCCGACCTCGGTGCGCACACCACCTCGGAGCCGTACTGGCCGGACGACAGGTACTACTCGTTCACTCTGGAGGAGATCACGCTCCTCGAGGAGGCGTCCAAGGAAGTCTTTGAGATGTGCTGCGAGGCGGCCGAGTACCTCGTCGGACGCCCGGACATCGTCACCGGGAAGATGGCGATCCCCGCCTTCGCGCTCAAGCAGATCAAGGAATCGTGGGACCGCGAGCCCGCGTGGGGCAGCGTCTACGGGCGCTTCGACGTCTGCTTCGGTGGGCTGGACCACCCGGACCCCAGGCTGCGCGTGCCAAAGTTCTACGAGTTCAACGCGGACACGCCCACGACGCTCGTCGAGGCCGCCTCGATCCAGTGGCTGTGGCTCGAACAGACCGGCCACGGCAACGACCAGTTCAACAACATATCCGAAGCGTTGGTCGAAGCCTGGAGGCGTAACCTCCCGCTTATCGAAAAAGAGCTCGGCCATAAACCCACGGTCTACTTCGCCGTCGGCGAGGGCGATTCCACGGGCGAAGATGCGATGACCACCGCGCTTCTGATGGACACCTGCCAAGAGGCGGGGTGGTCCACCAAGGCGCTGACTATGGAGCAGATATGCTTGTCCACTAAGGACGGGCGCTTTTATGACATGCAAGGTGACCATATCGACGTTATCTTCAAGCTCTATCCCTGGGAATACATGACAACACAGCAGTTCGCGGAGCCCTGTTTCAAGGACATGGACAACGTCGGCAAGCGCGATGAGGAGGGTAACTACATCGGCGGGACCGTCTGGATCGAGGCGCCGTACAAGATGCTGTGGAGCAACAAGTCGATCTTCGCGATCCTATGGGACCTTTTCAAGGATGACCCGCGGTCCAAGTGGTTGCTCCCGACGTACTTCGACGACGAGGCGCCCGAGTCGCTGACCAGCTTCGCGCGCAAGCCGATTTACGCTCGTGAGGGTGTCGACGTTGTGTTGAAGGAAAACGGCAATATCATCCAGGATACGTCAAAGGGGTGGTACGGAGCAGAGGGATACGTGGTGCAGGAGCTTGCGTTACTACCCGACTTCAAGGATGCGCAGGGCAAGTCGCATTACCCCGTGCTTGGTCTCTGGTTCGTGGACGGCGAACCGGTGGGAATGGGCATCCGCGAGGACGACAAACCAGCGACCTCGAATTCCTCGGTGTTTCTCCCGCATTCCATCGAGGACGGGCCCGTTAACTATCAGCGGCAGAACGTTCCCGACGATGAGGCGATTGAGCAGGCACTTAGGATCGATACGTACCATTACCAGTTCGACAATAAGGCGGAAAATGAGATGGTCAGCTACATCAAAAGAATTGTTATTTAGCAGAAGAGACCACAGATTTTTGACAATACAAAGAGGACTTTCGACTGACGGCCACCAATTGCCGGTTTTGGTGTTGTATTTGCACCTAGCGTTGGGAACGAAAGATGTTTATCACTCGAAACTTGGGCCTCGAACGAACAAGGATACCGTCCTCATATCCGTACATTCGTTCGTCTGAGTTGTCGGTACTTACATAATACCGGCCTGAACGACGTGTGAACGGCAACTCCGCAATTGGCATCGGAACGGCACCTTGCAGGAACTGAAGACTGAAGTGGTGGGGCTAAGGAGTCCGTCCAGGCCCGGCCGACGCCGGCCTCTGTTTATCACCGTGACACGTGATACTCCCTTACTCAGCAGCCGCATTCGACCACAGTGACCAGCTCTCCAGGCAGCTCCAGACAGGCTAGGCCCAGAAAAAGATAGCGCTTCGGTGGGAAGGCCCCCCCCCCCCCCCCCCCTCCCTCCGGCACGGACCTTGCCAGCTTGACGGCACCTTTCGTCAGCCTCTCTCAGCCTGCTGAGCCAAACGCCAAAGCGACGAACCCAGCACTCACGATCAACCAACATCACACCCATCAACCTCTCCATACCTTCCTCCCCATAACAACAACAACAATCACCAATCGGTTTTTTTTTCTAGCAAAGAACCACATACAATCGATACATCCCCGACTATACCCAACAACTGTCGACGCTCATCCCCGCCACCAGAGCTACCACAAGCACACGTACACACACACCCCGCAGCCAGCCCAACAATGGCCGAACGCAACCTCCAGCAGGTCCTCACCCAGCTCCGCGGAAAGGGATCCTCCCTCCCCTACGCCGAGTCCTCCGCCCTCCTCTCCAAAGCCAAGCTCCACCTCCTCCAGCTCAACGCCCTCACCCCGTCCTCCGGCGCCGCCCAGCAGCAGACGTCCCCCCAGCTCCTCGCCCTCGCCCGCGAGACGTACGAGCACGGCGCCCTTGCCTCCATCCGCGCAAAGAACCCGGACGCCTTCACCCGATACGTCCAGCAGCTCCAACCCTTCTACGAGCTCCCCTCCAACCTGCTGCCGCCCAACCTGCCCGACCGCAACAAGGTCACCGGCCTGTACCTGCTCCTCCTCCTCACCCAGGGCCGCTACGCAGAGTTCCACTCGGAGCTCGAGAGCCTCGCCAACCGCGAGGGCGGCGGCGACAGCAGTGCTGTCGAGGGCGACAAGTTCCTCGGCTACCCCATCCGTCTCGAGAGGTGGCTGATGGAGGGGAGCTACGACCGCGTCTGGAACGCCCTCAAGAGCCGCGAGGTGCCGAGCGAGGAATACGGAGTCTTCTCAGAGGTATGCCCATCGCCCTTGTTGTTGAACAGCAGTCGGTTGGAAGCTAACCGGCCCACCCTTAGATTCTCACCTTCCAAATCCGCTCCGAGATCGCCTCCAGCAGCGAGCGCGCCTACCCAAGCCTGCCCATCAGCTCCGCAAAGTCCCTCCTCTTCCTCGACTCAGAGGGCGACGTCATCTCTTTTGCCCAGCAGCGCGGTTGGATTCTGAAGGACGGCCAGATCTTCTTCCCCGACACCGCCGAGGGCGTCGCCGCCGAGGACGGCACTACTGATAAGGAGATGAGCCAAATGGTGATAGAAAACACTCTCGGCTACGCAAGGGAACTGGAGACCATCGTGTAAAGTGAGAGAAGAGAGTGGGAGAGGAGAGAGAAAGAGAGCGTCAGGGCGGCGAAGGCGGTGTCTTACTGTATTAATACCATGCGATAGACCATGAAAGAGGGCCACAGATACAGGAACCTAGGCCAGGCGTTTACCATCTCACATGCTGTGCGTGCATGCTTGCCTGCCTTGCAAACTGTTGTGGGTGATGCCAAAGTTTCTCGACAGCGCTGGTTGATTTGGGATGGTATAGTATAGGCCCGATGAGTTAAGAAGACGCACAACCTAACAATCGGCCAATAAGTACGGGCATCCAAACGCACCCCGCAATTCTTGATCAAGTGATGCCATATATTCGTCTCCCACAAACTATTGCTAACAATCAAAAGCCTGGGATTTTCATCAGGCACTCCAGCCTGTCTACTGTAAACTTTTCCCAAGACCAACCCCCGTCGGACCGAGCGCACCGCAACTTCATGCAGCTTTTCCGTCATGGGTCGACATCCATTATCCTGACTCTTTACGCGAAGAGCTTCAGGCCACTGCCGTGCTTGCCAATCTCGCACACCTCGCACACCTTGCAGACGCTGCCCTTGTACTTGCTGTGGTACTTGGAACCGTCAAAGGCGCACTCCTCGTATGAGGTGCCGCTGTAAATAGGTGTATGGCTTGCCGCGCAGATGTCGAACTCGGCAAACTGGTCAAACTCAATCTCGATCGCATCCGAGGGATTGCGCTCGCACTGGGCCTTTGCCTTCTTGGCCTGCATTTGAAAGTCAGTGGCTGATACTTTGGAACGGGTTGCATGATTTAGTGATACTCACGTTTTCGGTCAGCTTGCTGGAGCCGCCGTTGGCAATAATGCGGTTGGCGAAACTAAGGGCTGATCCATAGTTCTTGTTCCGTATCGCTAGCTGCATCGCGTTGTGCAGAGCAAGCTGTCGGTGAGGAACCTCGATCTTGGGGATGGTGAAATAGGCAGAAAGCTCCAGCCCGCGCTTGAGCTGTTCGCCCGTGGTGCCAAGCTGGCGACGACTGAGCTCAATCTCCATGGCCACAGCATACTCGCTGGCAGATGTGATGAGCTTCTTCGCTTCAGCCACCTCGCTTTCGCTAGACACTGCGTTGATGAGGATGGAGTGAAGGATACCCTTGAACACCTTGAGACCGTCCTCAAGCTTGTTCGTCTTCATAGAGTTGTAGCCCTGTTGAAGGTCGTTGGTAGCCAAAAACTCGAGGTCACGAGGCACAACTGGCAACACCTTTCTAGGGTCCGTCTCATCAATCGTGCGCCGCACGTAGTTGACCAACGGAGGGAGATTAGCAGAGGCCGGGAGATATGTTTTTGATGCCTGGTAGACCTCGAGGAAACGAGGCTTCAACGGCGCAAAGTTGACAGCTCCCACTTGCCTGTTGAGTAGCTGCATTGCTGACTCAAACGAGCCGCCTGCAACGTGATCCACGGCGAGAGGGGAGTTGCGAGCCCAGAGGTCAGCCTCGCTGCTGCCAGCGCCGCCAGCATCCGCGCTGTCAACGTTGACGAAGTCGCCTTCAATCTCAGGAACAACGTCGTCGCCCAAATCCCAGCCTGCGGCGTCCTCCTCATCCTCGACATCTATGAGGTTGCCGTTCTTCTTGGCAGCCCCATCATCTTCGGCAGCATCCTCGAAGCCGTTGGCGGCCGCGGGCTCGTCCTCCAAAGAAAGACCCTCGACCTGGCCAAGCAGAGCCTTCTCGAAGACTGATTGCGACGTGGCCTTTGTAGGCCAGTTGGCCTTGTATGTAGGCACAACGGGCTTCGGCGGTGTCAGGGCATCTCCGATAGTGGGGGTCTCCAGCTGCTCTTCCGTGAGTCCAGTGGCTTCAAGAATAGCCTGGCACTCCTCATCCAAGCCGTGGGACTTGGCGGTCATGTACGCCAATGGGTCTAAATGTGTTAGTTGAGAAAACCAGTACATCGGGCGGCTTAAACTTACAGAGGTCAATCTCCTTGAACATCTGGATCCGGTCTTCCACCTCGCCAAGGTAAAGGGCATTCTGGAATCGTGCGGTGAAATCGCCACGGTGCTCGGCGATCTTGGCCATACGAGCAAGCTTGGAGTGATCACCGGTAGACAGGTACAAGAATGAAAGCTTGTCAAACTGCTTCAGCTTCTGATATGCCATCTCGACAACTTGGTGGTTGCCGTGTGCCAAGGCTTCCGCGCTCAGTCTCTGCCAAAGCTTGGGGCGGTCCAACTCCTTGGCCATCTCAACAGCAACATCAAGGTTGCCGCACTCGATGGCGAGCTCGAATCGAGTCGTGGGATCCTGCACGAATTGCAGAGCAATTTCGGGATAGCCCTTCTTCTGGAGGTAGGAGATGATGGATTGGCCGACGAGACTGGAGTTCTGGATGATGTGCAGCATCTCCTCGTAGTTTCGCTTGACGAGCGCAAGTTTGAATCGGTACTCGGTCGGATCAACGTGGAGAACCTTGGGCTTCGCCGCTCTGTCAAGGCAGTACACATTGCGGCCCTTGACGCGGACCAAGTACACGGTCTGATCCAGAGTGCGGACGATACCGTTGTCGCCGTTGAGCAGGGTGTACTTGATGTGGTTGAGGGTCGAGTACAGCAGAACACCAGCGTCATCCCAAGTTGCGCTCTTGATGCGGATAGTCTCGTGCAGAGTGCTGACCTGCTCAAGAGTCTTTGTCACAATGGTGACATTGTGCTTGCTCAGGAGCGCCGCGTAAAGGCCATCGTTGGACCACACCACGTACTTCACACCAGTGACCGCAAGCTCGGCGACGCTCTTCTTCTGCTGAATGTCGTAGAGATGAACAGCGGTCGGAGTAATGATGAGGAGGTTTCCGGTACCACCGAAGTAAATATCGCTTGTCCCCACAGGAGGCTTGAAAGACCGGGTCGTGTTGTTGGACAAATCCTTGATATCGATCGTCTGGCTCGAGGTGTTCAAAACGGCAAAGCGGTTGCGCGCGACGAAGATGGCCGAGTTGCCCTGACCACGCTTCGACTCAGTAGGCTCGATTGCGCCGGATCCATCACGGGGGAGGTTGATCAATTCATAAGAGCCGCTGTCGGAGGGGGACGTGACGAGCACGGAGCGCTCAGCAGGGTTGTAAGAAAGAGTTCGCGGCGGGGTCCAGGGGCTGCCAAGCTTTTTGAGCGACAGGAGAGTCGGGCTCTCAATGCTCTTCTGGAAGTCGTACGACTTGACGTGCTTCTCCTTTGTGATGTAAAAGAGGTTGTTCTGGTATACCGAGGACGCCGGTCTCTCTCTCTCCAGCTTGAAGACCATGACACCGTTGTCATGACCAGCGGCGAACAGGTTGATTTCGGGGTGGGCGGCAATGACCCAGAACCGGTCGTTCTCGCGCTTGAAGGATTGCACGGCGGTGCGCTTGTTGAGGTCCCAGACACGGATGGTCTTGTCTTCGCCGACAGAGAGAATCAAGTCCTGGTGGGGGTGGAACAAACAGCCAGATGAGTTCTGGAAGTGGCCTCTGCAAGTATCGACCTCCCAGGCCTTAGTTTCGCTCATACGCCAAAGCTTGACGAGTCTGTCATCGCCAGCAGAAACGATAAGAGGCATGGTCGGGTGGAAAGCGACCCAGTTCACACCACGGTCGTGGCCTTCCAAAACAAACTTCACAACGGCGTCGGTGTTGCCAAACATGTCGGCCTGGTTTTGGTTCGAGCGCGCGACCTGATCTTCGAAGGTCATCGATGTCGGCGCCGAGTGCTTCTTGCGCAAACCGGAAATATCCCAGACACGGACAGACTGGTCGAGGGAGGCGGAGACGACAAGGTCATCCTTGGGGTGGAACTGGGCGCACATGGCGTAGTGGTTGTGTCCTGTCATTGTGCAGACTGGAAGGCAAGGTCAGTCAGTCAGTCGTCATGCGCATTCACGGGCTCGTGGGGGGTTGGGCGCACTCAGGGATCGGTTTTGCCAGTTCCATATCCTGATAGTCTGGTCGTCGGAAGCCGACAGGATCCATGGCAGCTCGTGATGGAAGAATACAGTGCGGACGTAGTCGAGATGGCCGTTGAGGGTGAATAGGCACCGGCGGGTCTGGTAGGACCAGACCTTGATCTTGTAGTCGTCGCCTCCCGACACGAAGAGGGGCTGCGTCTTGTGGAAGTCAATTCCTCGAACCGGGCCATCGTGTTCTTCGAATCGATCAATCAGGGTTCCCATGCGGTAGTCCCAGAGCTGGATGGTGGAGGAGTGAAGGGCGACGAGGATCCATGGTCTGGTAGCTATGGGTCAGCAAGGGGGCACCATCTCGAGATGGACACCTGTGGATATGGGTGGTCGCTCACCTCTTGGGATGAAAGGCAATGCCCTTCGCGCGCGAGGACTTGGACTCGAACTGTATCTCGCGTGAGCAATCGAGTGCACCCGAGAAGAGACTCGACTCAATGCGCCGAGGACGGGACGGAAGCATACCTTGGTCAACATGCCCGAGTTGGAGGCCTGCATTATGGCGGGGAGGTAAAGCCGGAGCTTCTAGCAACCAGCAAGGGAAAAACAGTCGGCACCTCTGGAGGGAAGAGAAATCAATTGCAGGCCAGCTTACCGACCACGAAAGGTTGCAGCTGGAATCGGAGAGGATGGTGACATTCACGGGTCACGAAAAGAGGGCGCGGTGAAGGGGTTGGATGCGTAGAAGTATCCGAAGCGGCAAGAGAGATACGTAAAGGCCACTTCCTCGTCTCAGCGCCCCTAGTAACAATTCCGCTTCGTGGCCATCTGTAAAGTGTGGGTTACGTTGTGGGTCCCGATGGCGCCGATTGACAGGAACTCCCGCATCAGAGTTCCGCCGGGCTCCGGGTCCTCACCGCCCGAGGTTCCCATATGCTCCCTTGCAATGCCTGACCAAGTCCAATTGCTGAGGTTAAGGAAGGCAGGGGTGGGGGCGGAATGTTCAAGCTGACATAAGCAGCTGCCCCTCCAGTAGGCCCGTTTTCTGCCGTCGTTCCCCGTGGACCTAAGACCCCTGACGCGGGTGACGCTAGTCCTCTTTGATACAGCTCTTTTGTCAATGTGTTCAGAAGGCGGCGCGCGCACTTACACCTGGCCCCCGGACTAGTAGTAAAGGCACATAGGTAGTCGAATTCTGGGACCCCTCCAAGCATTCTTATACCAGGTATCTCCAACAACCATGCCACCGAGGCGATAAAACACTACAGACACCCAGGCGCCCCTGCCTCTCTTTTTGACCTCAAGAAAATTCCAGAAGCAGCCTGCCTACCTCGCTTGGCTTCTTGAAACGCTTCGTTTTCGCCGAAAAGAAGGCTATACTACTTCGCCTCACTCATACCCCTTCCATCGACTGAAAGCAACCACGACTTTGGAGGACAGCCCTTGCGCCGGCCGTCGCGGATCCTCCCTCGCCATGTTGCGCCTCTCCCAACTGCCAATGGGCCTTGCCCTGACGCTGTTGGCAGCCGTCAATGTCGTCGCAGTTCCCTCTGTTACCGTGGACATGAAGGCCGCCTTCCCGTCCGGCCCCTATCTTCTCGAGCTGCTGTAAGCAAGCCATTTGCTTTGTCCTGGATTCGACATTTTTTGCCCGTTCCGATCAGCTAATTTTGTTCTTCTAGTGAGACCGCTGCGAGCGAAAACACAACAGCCTATTTCCCCCTCCTCGACCGCATCGCCGGCGGGCACTTCAGCAAAGCCAAGACCGACAAAGATGTTTACGACAAGTTCCTCCATGTCCTCAACGAGGATGGTCACATCAACTCTCCCGAAGCTCTCTCTACTTTCAAGCTGGCACTTTCCCTCAGGACCGCCTCGCCTCGGATCGAGGCCCACTACCAATATTACCGAACTGCTGTTGAGCCCAAGCTTAGATCCGACGCCCAGGATGGCTGTGAAATTTGGGTCGAGCTAGGAGGCAAGCAATACTGTGCCCCCACCCTGGATACCCCGAAGGAGCCCGAGGCGGCCTTGGACGGATCAAAGGTCCTGCCGTTCGATCGAGTCCTAGGATCAGGCGGTGCGGCTATCCTGTACGCCGATCCAACTTCTTCTGCTTTCGGCCCATTCCACAGTGCCTTGGCGGAGAAAGCACGCAAAGGGGAGATTGAGTATCGTCTTCGCTACACAAAGCCCGCCGGCATTTATGAGGAGGCTCTGCCTGTCAGCGGATACGGAGTCGAGCTGGCCCTGAAGCGAACTGACTACATTGTTATTGATGACCGCGAGGCGCAGCCCGACGACTCTCAAAAAATCACCAACGCCGGGGAGGTTCTTGATGCCGCCGAGGATGTGGCTGATTTGAAGCCCTTGGCGAAATCCGAACTTCAGGAGCTCGGTCTCAAGGCCGCATCTTTCATCATGCAGAGCCAGGACCCTTTTGAAGCTCTGCTTCGACTTACGCAGGACTTCCCCAAGTTTTCGACCTCAATTGCTGCTCATAATGTGTCTGCGAATTTCCTTGCCGAGCACCAGCTGAACCGCCAGCAACTAGTTCCCAGTGGCATGAACGTGCTCTGGATGAACGGCGTGCAGCTCACGGAGCGCCAGATTGAGGCCTTTACGATCATTGACCTGCTTCGACGTGAACGCAAGCTCATTGACGGTGTCCGCGATCTCGGCTTCACTGGGGGCCAAGCGGTGTCTCTCCTTGGGCATCCCAAGGTTGCTGAGTCCAAAGCCGATGAGGAGCCTCCGCGATTCGACTGGACGGACGAGGAGGAGAAGGAAGAAGTGATCATGTTCCTTAACGATCTTGAGAAGGACGAACGATACAAGGATTTCCCCACTCAGTTGATGTCGGTAAGTGCTATACAGCTCTCCTACTTATGGCCAGCTTGCTTATTCATCCTAGCTTCTCCAGCGCGTGTACCCCGGTCAGCTGCCTCCCATCAAGCGAGACATTTTCAATCTCATCGTCCCCGTGGACTTCTCCAAGCTCGAGGACCTCAATGTGGTAGCTCAACTCAACTCTTTCATAAATCGAAAGGTCCCGATACGTTTTGGCCTGGTCCCTTTGACACCCACTGAGGATGCTGCCAAGATCACCAAGGTTCTCTACTATCTTCTGGACAACTATGGTTTGGAGGTGTTCATCGAGTATCTGGATGCCGTCATGCTGGACTCCAAGACGGAGAAGCCGGATCAGAGCGCCTTCGAGAAGGCAATCAAGGATCGCGAACCGCTTCCGACTGCTAAGCTACTCGCTTTCGACGATGTGTTGCAATCTGAAGAGCTCGACAACGTGGTGATGCTTGCCCGGAGCTGGGTAAAGAGACTGAACGCAAACACCCCCATCCCGCCTGTGTTCATCAACGGCATTCCCGTTCCTCGCGAAAAGAATTGGCTGCAGGCTATGAGTATGAAGGCCACCAGTGATTTGCAGGCCGTCCAGCAAGCTGTCTACCTTGGTATGATTAACGAGGAAGGATGGGTTCCTGATTTCTTCCTCGCGAAGGCCGTCAAGCGCCGCAACACCCACATTTACCCAGAAGACGACAAGTCTATCAAGATTCTGGATGTCAACAAGATCTACACTGAACAGGACAGCCTCTTTAGCAATGTCCCGGTCATTGAGGCGTTCGCCGACTCTACCAAGGAGAATTGGGCGGTCCTGACTGTCGTGGGCGATTTCACTTCCGATGAGGGGGCCAATCTTCTCCTTACAGCGTTGGCATTCCGCCAAAGCAACCCCGGCGTCCGTTTGGATATCGTTCACAACCCGCCCACATCTGCTTCGGCATCCGCTGTGAATACGGCCCTCAAAAATAGCGGGGACAAGCTTGCCAAGGTCGAGTCTCTTTCCGATCTCAAGGCCATTCTGGACAGCGCCGCCGACGATTCAGATGGAATCTTCACAGCGGCCCTCAACGAATTTCTGTCTTTCGCTGCCATCAAGCCGGGTTCCAACGTTCTTATTCTCAACGGGCGGGTGATCGGACCCTTCACCGAAAATGAGCCTTTCCAAGGGGATGACTTCCAATTCCTCCTGGAATTCGAGCAGAAGGCCCGCATCTTTCCCGTCTATGCAGCGGTCGATGAGCTTGGACTGACTGAGAAGATTTCCGGGCCACTGGCGGCTGCCAAGATTACGTCGGTGACTGCACTTTCGACCATTTCTGATTTACCCGCCGATGTCTTTGAGTCTGCGCCGTCTCTGCGCGTTAGCGCCCATGATGCGTGGAACTCTACCTACACCGCTATCGAGGTTGGAAACCCAGAGACCTCAAGCATCCACATAGTCGGTGTTCTGAACCCTGCCAGTGAGCAGGCACAGCGATGGGCACCAATCCTAAAAGTTGTCTCCAAACTGGACGGGGTCTATCTGAAGCTCTTCCTGAACCCCAAGGAAAAGATTGATGAGTTGCCTGTGAAGAGATTCTTCCGATATGTCCTAGAGTCTGAGCCGAGCTTCGATGAGGCTGGCAAGGTGCGAGGACTCGAGGCATCTTTCAAGGGCCTGCCCTCCGAGGCCCTTCTCAATGCTGGCATGGACGTCCCGCCGTCATGGCTGGTTGCGCCCAAGGTCTCGGTCCACGACCCAGACAACATCAAGTTGAGCTCCATAAAGTCTAACGTGCACGCATCTTACGAGGTTGAGAGCATTCTCATTGAAGGACATTCCCGCGAGGGCGGGCAATCTCAGCCCCCGCGCGGTGCCCAGGTTGTCTTGGGCACCGAGAAGGAGCCCCATTTCGCGGACACCATCATCATGGCCAACCTTGGCTACTTCCAATTCAAGGCTAGCCCGGGCTTCTACAACATTCAGCTCAAGCAGGGAAGAAGCTCTGATATCTATACCATCGACAGTATCGGTGCGAAGGGATGGACTCCCGTACCAGGCGATGAAGGCACCGAGGTCGTACTAATGGACTTCCAAGGCACGACGCTGTATCCCCGTCTGTCGCGCAAGCCGGGCCAGGAGGAGGCCGACGTCTTGGCGGAGCCTGAAGACAATAGCATTGTTGGCCGCGGTCTCAAATTCGCCGAGGGCATTCTGGGCAAGAAGAAGTCGGCATCTGACGAGGAGCACGCCGAGATCAACATCTTCTCCGTCGCCAGTGGTCACCTCTACGAGCGCATGCTAAACATCATGATGGTCAGCGTCATGAAGAACACGAAGCACACGGTCAAGTTCTGGTTCATTGAGCAGTTCCTCTCTCCGTCGTTCAAGGACTTCATCCCGCACATGGCCAAGGAATACGGGTTCAAGTACGAGATGGTGACCTTCAAGTGGCCTCACTGGCTGCGTCAGCAGAAGGAGAAGCAGCGCGAGATCTGGGGGTACAAGATCCTCTTCCTCGACGTGCTCTTCCCGCTGTCCCTGGACAAGGTCATCTTCGTCGATGCCGACCAGATCGTCCGCACCGACATGATTAGCCTTGTCAACCACGACCTCGAAGGCAAGCCGTACGGCTTCACGCCCATGTGCGATTCCCGCACCGAGATGGAGGGCTTCCGCTTCTGGAAGCAGGGCTACTGGGCTAACTACCTCCGTGGCAACCCGTACCACATCTCGGCGCTGTACGTCGTCGACCTTCGCCGCTTCCGTGAGCTCGCCGCAGGTGACCGCCTGCGACAGACGTACCATGCTCTCAGCGCCGACCCCAACAGTCTGGCCAATCTTGACCAGGACCTGCCCAACCACATGCAGTTCCAGATCCCGATTCACAGCCTGCCTCAGGAGTGGCTGTGGTGCGAGACGTGGTGCTCCGACGAGAGCCAGAAGGACGCAAAGACGATTGATCTCTGCAACAACCCGCAGACGAAGGAGCCCAAGCTCGATCGCGCACGTCGCCAGGTGCCCGAGTGGAACGTCTACGACAACGAGATCGCCGCCCTCGACCGCAAGCGCAAGGGCCTGCCCGTCGAGGCGCCCAAGAAGGTGGAGACGAAGGTCGGCGGCGGGGGTGAGGGAGAGCAGCAGAAGCCCGTCGTTGCCGAGGAGGACAAGAACACCAAGAGCCGCAACTGGGAGGAGCCGCCTGCGGAGAAGACGCATGTCATAGATGAGCTATAGACGTCTAGATGGTGGCGAGTAGCAGTAGCTAAGTGGGCTTCTTGTTTAGTTATACAGCGACTTAAATCGAGAAAGGAGAATTCGGACTTTTGAAGATTTATTTTTCTGATTTTGGTGGAACGTAAGACCATTGTCGCTCTCAAACACGTTCAAAAAGGCAATTTGATGCCTGTAGCTACAAACCATCTAATGCGCGGACCTCTGACTAACAACGTCCGACCTGCAAAGCAGAATCGGCGCCCTTGCGCGCCCCAACGCCGTCGCCATCCGTAGTTCATTTCGGCTGCAAAACAAGTTTCTAACGGCTTTCTCCCTCTCTCTCTCTCTCTCTCTGAGAACAAACAAACGCCTCATGAGTCATGATGCAAAGGCAAACGAGCGCTTTCCCCCGGTCTAATGCGATATGTACTGGAACACGGCCGACACCTCGGGCTCGCCACACTCCTGCCGTAACAGAAGGTCCTGGATCGGCTTCAGCCCCTCGTTGACGAAATGATTCCACGTGCTCGTGTCGCCGTACAGCATGGCGGGCGATTTCATATACTGCCTTCCATCGGGCTTGCACCGCTTACACTTGAACGTGTCGTGCGTGTCCGAGTTTGTCCCGGGGCGGTACTGGAACAGCTCGCGCAGGCTGTCGAGCGAGAAGTGGCGCTCGACGTCCTCGGCGGAGTCGACGACGCAACTGGAAAGGGACTGCTTGTGGGACTGGCGTTGGAAGATCTTCTCCTCGATGGTTCCGGTGGCGATGAAACGGTAGACGAAGCAGTCCTTCTTCTGGCCGTCACGCCAGACACGAGCGAGAGCCTGCTGATCAGCGGCAGGGTTCCAGTCGGGGTCAAACAAGACCAAGCGGTTGGCGCCGATCAAGTTGAGACCACAGCCACCGGCTTTGGAACTGAGGAGGAAGACAAACTCCTCTCCGTCGGGGTTGTTGAACTTGTCGACAAGCTTCTGGCGCTTGTTGACGTTCATGGTGCCGTCGAGACGCAGACAGCCGTATGCTCGAGAGCGGCACAGCTTCTCGAACAAGTCAAGAGTCTGTGTGTAGTTACTGATTAGGACGATCTTGTCGTTCGTGTCCTGACGGATGCGTGCGAGCATGCGGTCGAGGACTTGCATCTTGCCCGAGTACCAAGGCTTGATATCCCTGTCCCGGCCACGCGCTTCTTTGGGGACGTAGTCGTCAGGGTAGCAATTTTCCGAACCGGGCAAGTCATCCGCAATGTTGAGTAGATCCGGGTGATTGCAGAGCTTTTTGAGGATGTTGATGGCCTTGAGGGGCTGACTACCCTTACCACGAAGGAGGGCCTGAATCTCGGGACTGGTGATAAAGTAGTTGTACAGATCGAGCTGGAACGGTGCGAGGTTGCAGAAGACGACATGCTCATACTTGACGGGAAGGTACTTTGACAAGATGTCGTTGGTGCGGCGAATGATGAACTTGTTGACGATGCCCAGCAGCTCGGACAGGCACTCGTCGCCCTTCTTCCTGTCGACCTCGGACGCATCGGCGTCGCGGCCCCGTAGGATGGGAAGCTCAAATCGTTTACGGAACTCCAGGCGAGTGCCTAGCAGATCAGGGTTTGCGAAGCTGATCAGGGCGAAATATTCGGACAGGTCATTCTGAATGGGTGTTCCAGACAGGATAACACGCCGTGTAACGTTGAGGTTATTGAGCGCACTGAACGTTTGACTGTCTCCGTTCTTGAGACGATGGCCCTCGTCGCAAAGCATGAGACCAATCTTGGTGTGCTTGAGCTCCTCGACATTGAGACGGAGAGTTTCGTACGACACAATGATGACCGGCCGGGTGACTGACCTGCCACTAGCAATAGCCCATTGGCGCAGCTGGCGTGTCAATTCCTCCTTTGATGCCTTTCCGTCGATTGCGAAGGGCGTGATGGCATCGGCGCCTAACCATTTGACCAACTCGTTGGCCCAGTTGCGGACCAGACTGGATGGACACGCTACAATGGCCTTCTGAATAGTGCCTTTTCCAGCTTCCGGCGATTGCTTTAGCAGGGTCCAAAGCAGGGTAATGCACTGAAGCGTCTTCCCAAGACCCATTTCGTCGGCCATGATGCAGCCATTGGCCTTCTCCTCAATCATGCCGGTAACGCATCTGTACATGAACTTGACACCCTCGACTTGATGTGGCCTGAGAACCTTGGCCAGTCTTGGATCGATGACGACGGGGACTCTGGGGTGTTCTCCTTCAACCTTCTTCTTGATCCCCAGGATCTCGGCCAAACTCTTGTGCACGAGAGGCGCGTCAATCTTAGCCCCGGCCTCGGCATCCTTCTTGTCTTGCTTCTTCTCGGGTTCCTTGGGCTTGTCGTCCACGGTCGGGTCGTACAGCACAATCGAGAACTCGCCACTGGGGTCGTGCAATGGCTTCGCGATGAAAGTAGCACCGGTACGAAGGCCAAGGGTGGGAGGCGGTCGGTTGGGGTTGTAGGCTGCCGAGTTCTTGTTGATCAGGGGTATGGAGAAGGCCTTTCGGAAGACTGTCGACTTGTCCTTGGCCTGGAAGACGGGAAACTTGTTTGCGTCGCGGTTGGCAAGGGCGAGCCGATCGGCGTTGGTGTAAGGCTTGTCGGCCTCGTTCTCGCCATCGGTACCCCTGTAGTCAACCCTTCTCTTCTTTCGGGCCGGCCTGTCGGTTGCGACGGTTCTCGCTGCTGACCCGGGGCATTTGAAGGGTCTGTGTAGCTTGTCGACGGACTGGGGGGTCGAGAATCGCTTAACGGGGATATTCTCCTTGTTGGCGGTCGGGGTGGCGGCGACGTCGGTAGTCCTATTGAGGGGTCAGTGACATGCTATAAATCGAATGAACAGTAGATCAAGGGCGCGCACATGTTGAGCAATACTCGAGGCTTTTGCAAGCCTGCAAGTGCAGAGTACGCGGCGATGTGGTGAACCGTCGCAGTAAGCAAGGGTGGTGGCGGACGAAGATGGAGGGGAGAGAAACGATGATGAGGATACCCGGTCCGCAGGTTGTTGATTTGAGGAACTTGGAAAGCGCGACACGACCCGCGTCGCCACTCAAACACGGTGTCACATGGCCTCACACGTGCATTAGGCACCAGCGTCCAATCAGATCTGCACAGTACTCGCGGTCCCACTTAATTATATCGCCTCCCGACGCTTTGATGGCTTACCAACTCGCATGATTAACTAATCACACTTTCGGGACGACTCGACAACTTACAACTACAGAGTGACGAATGGCCATGTGGGATGGACCTGCTGTGAATCAACCATGGGTGCATCAGCTTTTTCCGGCTTTATGGGGTGATCAAATGCAACAGTCTGTAGCAGGGCAGTCTTCAAGAATTGACCAATGGTGTCCAATGCGGCCAAAACAATGCGTAAGAACCAAAGCTGGCGCCGGCTTAGCTTCAGTCCTAGGGACGCAGCTGATGGCTTCCTGGTGGTCATACGTGGCTCGCTAATTCGCGATGTCTGGGCACTAATCCATCTCCTTGGGCTTGGGAACAGAGCCTTTAAAGTCTATGAGAATTCCTCTGCTCGGTGGCTGACGGACGAAACCTCGAGGGATTCTCTTGTCGTAAACAACTATGCCTTCCGACCGAGCGAGGTTCCAGTACACTCACTCCATCGGCAAGGAGACTATTCGTCTTGTACGAATCCTGGGCCATCGGGACACTGAGCATGGTCCGTTGCGACTTGCACTCGAGGAACACGCCATCACCGACCTTCCCGCATACCGGGCTCTGTCCTACACCTGGGGACCTCCCGTGCTCGACGAGTCTCCAGAGGGTGACGTGGTGACGGTTCTCCTCGAAGACCACGACTTCGATGTGTTCTCAAACTTACACGATGCGTTGCTCTGGATCAGAGCGCGCGGGTCATGCGACCTGTACTGGATCGACGCCATCAGCATTAACCAGACCGATGACGTCGAACGGGGTGTGCAAGTCAGTATAATGGATCGCATCTACAAGCTGGCCGTCCGGGTTGATATATGGCTCGGCACCGTGACTGACGAGCACCGCCCGGCCGAGGTCTCGCGGTTGGTTTACACGATGGCCGCCAATGCCCGAAAAGAGTCTGGGTATAAGCCAGGGAACCGCGTGTTTGACCACGGTGCCCTGCGGAGATATGGGTTGCAGGACGTGCCCGACGCCGTCTGGCACGCATTCGTCGCCTTTTTTGACCGCAAGTGGTTCAGGCGCGTCTGGGTCGTTCAGGAGGTGGCCTTGTCTCAGGATGCGTTTGTGCTCTGGGGTGACGACATGATCCCGTGGGAAACGGTGGCCTTCTGCACGGATTTCCTGTTCGACAGCCATCTATACGAACAGCTCTCCGAGGTCCTTTACGACAACAACCCCACAATCAAGGACGTCCATGTCGGCAGCAATTCAGCGGGCATCGTCTCGATCCAGAGGTGTGGCCGGGATGCACTTGCCGGCTGGGATAGTGTGACGCTTGATCACATCACGGGCGCTTCAGGTAGTGTGAGCGGAAGTCGTACAGTCACGACGGGAGGGGCGCTGCTCTTCCTCATGCTCCACTTGACCATCGGAGTCGAGGCGAGCGACCCCAGAGACCAAGTGTTTGGCCTCCTCGGCATCCTGAACTTGGTCCTTGACACGAGCGGGCGGCCGAGGGCGGGTCTGGAGCCCAACTACTGCACACACTCGACCGCCGTCAAGGTGTACACGGAAACGGCTGTGTTCATCATGGAGGAGTGCGGCAACCTCGCGCTGCTGACGGCGGTGGCCGATGACGCGGACAGGCAGGTCAAGGAGCTGCCCTCATGGGTGCCGGACTTTTCGGCAAACGGACCCTCGATGTTTCTGGGGATGCGGTGGCCGGCCGGCGCACCCTACTTTGATGCCTGCCACTCAGCGCGGGCAGAGTACGGCATCGTCGACGATCGACTCCTCCACGCCAGAGGGTTCTGCGTCGGCACTGTTTCTCTCCTGGGCACGGTGTACTCGGATCTCGCCACGAGCGGGAGCTTCGCGCAGTGGGCCGACTTCCTGCTGCAATGCGACCCGGTGTACAAACCCACGCGGCAGTGCCGCGTAGAGGCCTTCTGGCGGACATTGATCGTGGACCGAGACGGGTCCAAGCACCCGGCGCCCGGGGACCTGCGAAAGGCGTTCCGGCACTGGATCACCGACCACGTCGTGTGGGAAGTGTACTGCGCGTTGAAGAAGGGCTCCGACGCGAGCGAGTATCTCGGGCGGTTAGAGAGCATTCGGAAGCTGGCCGCGTCGGACGTCAGCAAAACAGTGCCTTCGTGCGACAAGATCATGGCATATGCCAAGCAGCTCCAGGAGTGCGACAAGAAGGATGAGGTGGACAGTATGTTGGACAGCTTCAAGCATCGCTGCCAGGTTTACGTCAACCTGGCGTTCGAGACGCTCTGGGAGAGACGGCCGTTTTTGACCGACAGCGGGTATCTCGGGCTCGGGGGCCGGTCGATGGAGGACGGGGATGCTGTCTGGGTCGTGGCCGGATGCCCGTCGCCTCTTGTGCTGCGGGAGGTGCCGGTCTCGTCGATCTCGGGGCCTTTCTGCTACCGATTGATCGGAGAGGCATACCTGCATGGTATCATGCATGGGGAAGCCGTTGATGACGGGGTGCTTTGGGAGGATCTCTGCATCCAATAAGGTGGTGTGTATGCGCGAGTCTTGTGTATGTATTCATGTGTGCATTCGTGTATATATTCGTGTATGTTCGTGTACGTGTATATCCATGTACGTATAACACTTGTACATTTCTGACACTTAGCAACTACTGGATATACTTATCGTTACGGATCTTACAACCTTGAGAACCCCCCCCCCCCCCCTTTCAAGCGGACTGTGTCTCGGTGAGGCATCACGCATTTCATGGACAGCAGCAAAAAACCAATTACTGCGGCAAAGGGTCGCCAACATGGAAAGTCGTAGATGGCAGGATGGGTACCCCAAATGCTAGGTACATACCTAGTAGCACAGGGCCCGGTGCAGCTCGGACGGCCCCACCCCCGGCTCACATCCCCCGGATTACGTAATCTCACCAACAAGAATCATTCGACATTCGCACCCTGAACAATTCCTCATCTCAGTTCCCTCGTCATCCTCAACCTCCCCTTCCCTCCTCCACCATTCCGTCGTCCATTGGCTTACTTCCGAGCTCAATTGGCCTCCTCCCGAGCTCAATTGGCTTTCTAGCCACAAAGTATTGGCGCCACCTCACACTATCTAAACGTGACGAAGCCGCACAGCAGCAAATTCACATGTTTGTCCTGTAAAAGATTCATTGCCCGCCCGCCCGTAGCGCAGCTCAAACAGTGGAGCCACCCCCCTTAGGAACTTTCCCCCTCGGCCTGAAGGCACCTCAACGGCAACGCCATGTCCACCTCCACCTCCACCTCCTCCTCCTCCGGAACCCCGCTCCTCCGTCCACCCTCCGCCCGCACCCTCTGGATCGCCGACAACTGGACCTCCATCCTCGGCGGCACCGTCCTCGTCCACTTCGCCCACTACCAGTACCTCACCCGCGTCCGTATCCCCAACCCGAACCCCCTCAAGAATGCCCGCTTCTGGGCTCTAGCCGGCGGTGGATGGATGCTCTCCTACCTCGGCATCATCACCGGAATCGCCATCGAACAGGCAAAGGTCAACCACTACCGTGACCCCGACACCCGCTCTCTCTATAACGACGACCCCTGATCTCGCGCTCACTGCCGTTCACCACTCCCGAAGACCCCCCCCCTACCGCTCCATACCGCTCCCTACCGCTCCCCAGGTACCGCCACATCTGCCCACCATGTCCGCCGACTTCTGGGCCGGCTACATCTCCGGCGCCGTTGGCATCATCATCGGCAACCCCCTCGACCTCCTCAAAGTCCGTCTCCAAGCGAAACCCGCCCCCACCCCCGCATCTGCCGCCGCCGCCGCCTCACACGCCCTCGCCGCCACTTCGTACCTCCGCCACTTCGAATCCCCCGCCTCCCTCGTCACCGGCTCCGCCGCCCCGATCCTCGGCTACGGCGCCCTCAACGCCCTCCTCTTCGTCTCCTACAACCGCACCGAGGCCGCCCTCAACCGCGCCCTCGACGTCCGCTCCAGCCTCTGGACCACCTGGCTCGCCGGCGCCGTCGGCGGCCTGGCCACCTGGGTCGTGAGCACCCCCACCGAGCTCGTCAAGTGCCGCGCCCAGCTGTCCTCGCCCCCCACCTCGAGCTGGGCCATCGCCAAGGACGCCTGGCGCGCCGAGGGCCTGCGCGGCCTGTACTTTGGCGGCACCGTCACCGCCTTGCGCGACAGCATCGGCTACGGCTTCTACTTCTGGTCCTACGAGCTCGGCACGCGCTGGATGGGCGTCGGCGGCGACGGCCTCGAGGAGACCAACATGCGCGAGGAGGCCGCCAAGGTCCTCCTCTGCGGCGGCCTGGCCGGCATCGTCACCTGGCTGAGCATCTTCCCGCTCGACGTCATCAAGACCCGCGTACAGATGCAGGTCTTCGAGGCACCGACATCGGCCGAGGCCTCGCCCTTGCTTGGCGCACAGGGTTCGGACCAGCAATCGCAGCCGCAAAAGCGCGCGGGCGCCGTCCAGGTTGCCAAAGCGGCGTACCGCGAGGGCGGCATGCGAGTCTTCTTCAGGGGCCTCACGATCTGTAGCGTGCGGGCTTTTTTCGTCAACGCGGTCCAGTGGGCCGTGTACGAATGGATCATGTATGAGATGGGTCAGGGCCGGAGACGGCCTGCTGCTGTTACTGCTTCTGCTACTGAGCCTGCGGGACATGTGCTCTGAGTACCGCCAGTCGGTGAGAGCGGCATTGGACCAAGGCCCGCAGGCGGCCCGCGGGCTTTGGCGTTGACCTTGAGGCTTGAGGCTTGCGGCTTGAGACTTGAGACTTTAGAGGGACTGCGCAACACGCGCAGCTTGGGAATGTTGCCGAACACTCTCCGGCCGCACAAACATCCAAAAGACGGAGTCCACACACCGATATAACAAAATATGAGGACGATTCACGTATAAACTACAAGGGTCACCAGGATAACTTGTCGGTTTTTTTTTTTTCAAAGTTGCTAGATCAAACAGAAAAAGCTTCTACAAGCACAATCCAGCAGCCAAATCGCAGCCATGGGCTTCAACCGAGTCCCAAATCGCGTCCGTCGCAGAACTTAATCGCGTCGTCTAGGAGTCCGTCGAACCCCTTCCCGTATTCTCCCAAGTCACCGTACGCCCGAAAAATCTTTGAATCAGTATCGATGCCGATACCTTCTTCGGACAAGACTGGCCAAAGACCTTCGCTGAGCAGCTCGCCCGCTTCCTCCTCACTCAGGCCCCTACACATAGGATCTCTTATCAGTTCCTCAATTCGACCCGTCAGATTGTAATCTGGTTCCCGAAAAATGAAAAAAAGATCTCTCTTGTTGTAAGTTCAGAGTCCATACACGTCCCGCAGCCCAAGTCGTCCAAGCGCACATATCGGCGGCGCCTTTTCCCGGAGACTTTTGCCTCGCCGGAGCGGGCAGCCCCACCTCAGACCCGATCATCTCGGCAACTTTTTCCTATGGCCTCGGAGACATACCGTGCGTCCCACATCTCACCCACGTCGGCGCATTAGCTGTCGTTCCAGCAAGTATAAAAGCTGGCGCCATGTTTCGAATAGCCATCGCTGTTCATCTCGAGGAAGAAGGGCAGACAACAGCATTACCGCGCCAGTCAGCACTTACATGATATCCCTCTACAAGGCACTCCTCCAGGCCCTCCCCGCACTGCCCCTCTCCCAGATGGCGCACAACACCACGGCCACGATGCTCCACGACGCCCTCATCATCGGAGCCGGCCCCGCTGGCCTGGCCACGGCGACCACCCTCGCCCGCCAGCTATACACCTCGGTCCTCTTCGACTCGGGCCTGTACCGCAACGCCCGCGCGGCCCACATGCACAACGTCCTTGGCTTCGACCACGTCCCGCCCGCCGTCTTCCGCGCCAAGGCCAGGGAGGACATCAGGGCCCGGTACGCCGAGAGCGTGACCTTTGCCGACGTCGAGGTCCTGCAGGCGTCCAAGCTCGGGGAGGGCCTCTTCAGGGCCGAGGACGCACAGGGGCGGATGTGGTTCGGCAGGCGACTGGTGCTGGCCACCGGTGTCACGGACTTGATGCCCGACATCCCCGGTTACGCGGACTGTTGGGGACGCGGCATCTTCCACTGCCTCTTCTGTCACGGCTTCGAGGAGCGTGGGGCGGAGAGGGTTGGGGTCCTGGCGTTCGGTATGACTGGGAACCTCAAGCTTGCGACGCACATCGCGTACATGGCACGTCCCCTGGGAAGACAGGTGACGATCTACACGAACGGGGACCCGGCTCTGGCCGCGGAGATTTCAGCACTGGTCAACAACCCCTTCACGGTCGACGCCCGCAAGATCACGAGGATGCGCATGGCTGGTGGCGACAGCGGGCACCCCACCAGCGTCACACTCACACTGGAGGGCGGCGAGGAGGTCACGGAGAGGTTCCTCGCCCACGGGCCCTTCACAAAGACCAACGGCCCTTTTGCCGAGCAGCTGGGGTTGGAGATGGCGGAGAATGGGGACGTCAAGACGACCCCGCCGTTTGGCGAAACGAGCGTTGCCGGGGTGTATGCCGTCGGGGACTGCGTGAACATGATGAAGGCCGTCACGACTGCAACCACAAGCGGCGCGCTTTGTGCGGCCGGGATGGTTGTTCCGCTGCAGTCAGAGCCAAGAGCCGAGCTGGATGTTGAGGCGATGGAAAAGGTCATTGGGTGATGGAGCCATGCCAGTTTTCTTTCTGCGTTGGCGTTTGTGCAACACGATTAGGCAGCCGGATAGCGTCTCGAGGGCTTACATTAGATCACGAAGAGAAACCGATATACGACACATCACACTCACACACGCATACATACATACGCATTACACTACTTTGGATATAGGGTTTTCTGGCGTCACATCCCGTAATAGTACGCTGGCATATTCAAGCCGAGACACCAAATTCCCCCCACCCTGGTCTTCCTTTCTTGTCCTTCTACTTTTAGTTGCATGTGGCATTCCTAAAGCGGATCTGCAACCTCGGCCGACTCGATCAACAGCGCCTCCCGTGTGGGAGCAGGATCGCCATCCATGCTCACACGTCGGCAGCGACAGACAATACGATGAGCTCAGTCGTATAGGAACATGGTCGAACCATTTACCCAACAGATCAACCGTGGGTACGAGCAGATCACAAGTAGGGCCGACACCCCTTACTACGTACACCGAGGGTTCAGACATCCCCGTCGCGGCACATCCTTACCCGCCCTCCAGGCAGCAGGATTAAATCGCAGCTCTCCTCACAACCGACCACACCCCCTTTCCTCAGGAAACAGATGCCCGCCGAGCCATCTTACGTCTGGGGGTGTCGAAAAACTGCCACAGTGGAGGAGTTGGTTCGAGCCAGGTTCCATGTTGGGTCTGGGACGGCAAGCCTGAGCTGTTGAGCCGGCTCAACGGTCGACCCGCCGAGGCTTGGCTCGCTATCCGTACCCTGGCATACGCCTCCTCTGTAATGTCTGGCGTCTAAACTCAAAGAAGCGGTATGGTCGCTCATGCTGTTGCTCCTGCGCAAAAGCGGACATGGACAAACCGGTCAAGCCCTTCAGCATGTGCTCAACCGGAAGGAGCTTAATCTTCGGGGTCCAATATGTCATGATAGAGGTGGATTGCCTTGCCACTCTTCAATCTTGGGCTTCAACATCTACACTTTGCCTTGAGGTGGCGTCTCTTGAAAGGGGTAGCCGGGTACAGCTGCTATTTCTAGCAGGGCAGGCTTGGATAAAAATATGTCTTGATTCCAACACGCTACGATCAAGACATGTTTGCATTCACACGGGTCTTGAGGAATCCCAGTTCTAGAACCCAGCCCAGTCATTGAGCAGCACACCGAGTCAATAATTAATGGAACCGTGTATCTTCGCTCCAGAGAACACTCACTCATGCTCGGCACTCGCTTAGCGAAGAGTTTCCTGGCTGGTCTGCCGAGGGGGGCAACGGGGGTGCTCCGTGTAGGATCGCAGTTGCTCGGCGGTACGAGAAAAAGCTCCGAATGGTTGTCACCTCGCCCGCCGATGGAAAGCAGCCATCCGGGACTCATTGCATAATTGGATCTCGTTCACTATTAACCCTCGCCGCGGATAAGTCCGGCAGAAGGCAAGTCAGCACAATGAGGCCCCATCCTCTGTACTGCCATGCGATTTGTTCAGGATTGTGCCATCCACACGGGTCTGCGCCGAAACGCATTCCAGTCTCCTGGTTTCTTTCCAATCCGCGCTTCAGCGCACTCCGGGTCCCAGTTCAGCATGTGCTCCCGGTGAAGCCATCGTCCGACGTCCCTTCACAGCTACTTCAGCCTTTGACATGACTATGAGGGTCCAACTCGACAAGGTATCGGAGAATAGTCACATCCCAGTCGCATATAGACATGGTCTCTGTTTCTGAGAGTCCAATGGCTGCGTATCAGCGTCCCGTCTCGATGTCAACAGATGTTCGCCAAGCAAATTCGATGACAAGGATATTCGCACATGGCGATGACCTGCGGAGGAGTGAATCGGGAACGGGCCATGCACCGAGAGCAATATTGCACTCGCAAGCTGTTTCCAGCGCCAAATTACTTGTTCCTGGGGATTGGTAGCCAAGAGCCAGTGGTCAGCAATATCGAGGCTGAAACGCCAGACGATCGCTTCTGTTCTTCCCTGAAGCAAAGCCCCGCTACCTAGTACTCGCTTCCTCGACGGACCTCTATTTTGATCTGCGTTATTGCTGTCTGGTGCCGACGTTCGCCTCACAAGCTGTATCCAGAGGAAAAGATCCCCGAGGAATTACGGCTAGCACAGGTTGAGGAACCCCATATCACTCGCCCGACGAAGTGGCGCGCGGATGGTGCTGCTCACGACCAAGCCTACTTTGCCGCCATCTCCTCTTCCCGTCCCGGGCTCCTTATCCCATCTAGGTCACTCGATGAGTAGTGGAAGCCCCCCCCAGAGCATCCCGATTTGTATCAACCGCCATGGCGAGAAAGGGCTCGCCCGCGCAGGGGCTGACAGCAATCTTGGAACCCAAAACCTGGAGGGATGAGGAGGGAGCTCGACGCAACTGAAAACATCAACAATCCGAAAACGTTGGGTTCGCAACATCGTCCCATCTTATGAGACTCTCTATTGCGACAGAAAGACAGTATACCCAGGCCCTTTGTTGGGCGGCCTGCCCCCGTCTTACCGCCAACACCGCCCCCGGCCTCCGGCTTCCCAACACCCCTCTCCGAGTCAGAGAAACTACATGAGACAAGACCATGAGAGGTATAGCAATGCGGCAAGGACAACAGAGGAACCTCCTTCGAAGAGGGCAGATGGACCCACGCCCGCGACGAGCCAAGGCTCGCCGGTCGCCTCGGTCACCGGGACAAGGAGACACCAGAGGTCAAAACGGGACAAACCAGAACAGCCTGCCAAGACGGAGCACCCGAGCTCTCCGAGCAGGGAACGGATGTTGCGACGGTGCAACGCTCATCGCAACAAGCGCCGGGGAGGACCTGCTCACCGGCCTTGGTATCTTGATGCCGTACTGCCTCGAGGCGATTGTGAGGCCTTCCCGCGAGCGCCGCGAAAAGGCTGTCCCGCGACTCAATGAATGTGACACCGAACCCTATACGCGAGACCTCGGATTTCCCTCTGTCCACCGCGGCAATCCAGCCTGCGCCGACGACATGACCAGACAGCGAGTCTATAGCTCGAGCCCGGTTAATAGCAATGATGATAATAGTAACAATAATGAAGTTCCCAAACGGCAATGTCAGCGTGTCCAAGTCCGCCAAACCCAGGGTTGGCTTTCACAAACGAACCCGTCAGAAGCCACGGGCCCGGCTTGGCACAAACCGCTCCTTAGGACACCTTTGGTTGTCTAACCTTCGACTCCACCGCGGGGTGCCGGCCGAATGCTGTGGCAGCACAAGCGGCTCTCCTCTTGGCACGGAGTAGAGAGCATTAAGGCTGTAGACGTCAAGTAGACGCCAAGTAAACCCTGAAGATCATGCGCAGATCAAAAGAGGTTTCGAATAAGAGAGCGCCATGGGTGGCCAGAACGAGATTCTCTGTAGAGGGGCCGTACCGATGGGTGTCATCCCATGAAATCCTCCGCGCTTCATGGGATGAAACGTCCGAGCCGACCGGGTTACCTCGGGCGTGGGGTGGGCTGACAGGCATCCCCGTTTCAAGATGTCCCTGTCCCTCGTCTTCTTTAGACAACCTCCTCATCGACGAGCCCATACCACTGCGGGTACGTCCAGCCACCAAGACACAAAATCTATCAAAAAGTCTCGATAAGATTGACGCTGCGTTTCAATCAAAGGACCGGGCCAGTTTTCTGGGCCTATATGGCCGTCGCGGCAAGCGGCACACGCAAGCGACGGGCGGATCGCGCAGGCCGGATCCAAGAGCGTCAGGACCGGTGGGTGGGCCAATCGCTATAGCGAACAAGATATACCTCCCTCTGCGCCAGCTCCACGAGACAAATCACAGGTCGCGAAATGCGGCCCTGGCTCGCGACGGGGGTTTGAGAGGTAGAGGAAACTAGAGGAAATCCGTGGCCGCCACACGAACCGCTCGGCAAAGCAGTGATTCCTCACAGAAGTGAGCGAGACTGAAAGTGGCGTCGAGTTCCGTGTCTGAGCACGAATGTGACCAGTTGAACTGGGGGTTTCGGGGCATTATACCATCCCTACATCCCGGCACGTGATATCGAATGGTGTTAGTTAGTCGTGCCGGTATACGATAGTATTGTGGACATGGCCAGTTTCCATGCTCGACCGGGAAGAAGTATCCAATTGACGGTAGCAACAGCATCGATAGGCTACCGTGAATCACTTGGCTTTGCTCGCTGACGGCCTCTGGCATTTTTAAGCTGCAAGGTGGTGGAGAGGCTTAGTGAGCCCCCGTGGACCCGTGACGATGGCGACGTTTGATGCCGTCGCTGGACAAAGCATGAGAGGGGGAAAACGAGGGGTGAGAATGTTTCAAGACTGATCGGGATGTTGCGGCATGAAAGCCGCGATGGTCAGTCATATATAGTGACGGTGTAACGGTGTGGCGTGCTTCCTTTTCCCAGGATTGAAACTGCTCCGTCGACCAAGAAGCCAGTATCCTAGCACGGCGGTCAGCAGCACATCTCGATTTGAATGGGAAAGTCGGTGAGCCCAGCTCATGGTGCATATTCCCTATCTAAATCTGGCGACGTCGTGTAGCAGTCGTTTGCGTTATTGGCCGAGCGGGGTGGGTGAGCCCAGTCAGAGCATGTTCTTGGAAATAACTAGAACGAGTTACTTTACCGAAACAACCAACTTTGACGGACACGTTGTGTGTGTTACCAGCTTTGTCATCTTTCTGGAAGCAATTCTCCTGATGCTGCTGTTCATGCGTTTGAGATACGACGGGTTCCAGGACAAAGAGAAAGGAAGAATAAACGTTGAAACGTAAAATTATTATTTGGGCGGCAACGGATAGCTACAGTCTTCCGCTGCTTGCCAGGTCAAGCTTGTTAGTCCCCACCAAGACTTGACGACTTTATGGGATATATCCTCCTCCATGACATGATCCAGTACTCCATGTTCATAATCAGGCAGTCCAAGCATCCGGACTCGGCCGTGGTAGATGCACTCCGTTTCGCGATCCTCCGCGATCTAACCCGTCGAATGAGAACCATACGCCGTGTATAACTTTTCTTTTCCAATGACCACATTCTTCACAAACACCATTCAACTGTACAGAAACAGCTCATCGGATCTCGTCGTCATCGAGCGATGGATACGCGGGCTTGCGTACTCCGACAAGGGCGAGACCAAAGCACTCGGATCATAAACCGTAGCGCTCACCATGCTGGCGTTAGGGTCGTCCTGACCGGTAGCCCATCCCATAGAGTCCCTGCTGTCGCGACTGGGCTGGTGTGCAGGCGTTTGCGGTACGGGTTCCACAGTCCCCGGCGTGGTAGCGTCTGTCGTGAACGTGGGCAGGCCTCCTGCCAGCGGAGATGTCTGTTGCCGTTCCCCTTGGTACCACCACTGGTTCTCGAATCCATTGTCCACCGTCATCATTGCCGCAGACAGCGCCTCTAGCTCTCGTCTCCGTTCTGCGTCGTCCATATCCCTGGAGTCTGGTGCGGCGTCGGTCAGAGAGACGTCGCGAAATTTCATGGATAGCTCGGAAGAAAAATCGTCGACTTCGGAATCGTCCGGCATGCCATACTCGCCCGGCCATGCTGATGCTGACCAAGGCAGCTCGTCTTCCCCGAGTCGGAAGCGTGAGGGGACTTCAGGCAAAGCCTTCCAATAATCGGGGGCATTACGGGGGCGTGGTCTTTGACGCGGTAACGCCGAACTGCCCAGGGCACCAGCCTCGGTATCCCACGGACTGTCGTTCCAGGGCGGGGGAGCAGAGCTGCCTCTCTCGTGTGATGAAGTTAACCGGCTCTCCTGTCGAGGATGTCTGCTGGAATCGTACTGTGGCGGCATTGGTTGGGGCCGAGGTTGATAGTACTCTCGGATGGGTGATGAAGATAGTGTCGGTTGGTTTGCTTGGTAGGTGGGTTCTGACAGGAAATTTGTATTCAGCGGCGGGAGTTGTCTCGGGAACTGCTGAGCTCGATCGCGGAAGCCACGAGAGATGTAGGTAGCGGAGTGCTGGTTGGGAGCATGCCTAGGCGAAAATGAGACCCCAAACTCGAAGTGCACGAAGATTTGGGGTCGGCGGCTTGAAGTCGACGCCATACCGTGATGTAAGTGAGGCGGGATAGGCTCTGTCTTCCAGCAAGCGCTCATAGCCAAAGGGGGGAGGGGGGCGTCCGTGGTTGATATTTGGAAGGGGAGGTGGCCGAGGCGCAGGTGTGGTGGACTCGACGGCGGTCTGAGCTAACGACTCGGAAGGATAAGGACAAAGCGGAGATGCAGTCGGATGAGTGGGAAGGGAATGCCAGCAGTTATGCGTATGTACGGGGCCGAGCTTTGGCTTGGACGCTAGTGTCAAAGGTATGGGTGATGTATATCGACGATGGGCAACCAGCAGCTCAAGTAAGACGGCTAGTGTAGGTTTTTACCGGATGTGCCTGGCGATGAGGAGATGTAAGATCAGCCCGGTTGCTGCGGTTCATCGCTTCAATGTAAGCGAAGCGGGCTGTCTTCTTTTTGGGCACTGCAGTCGGAGAATGGCTGAAGCTGAAGCGACCCAGACTGGAATGGGGTGGGTTGGTTAATGATACGAGTGTGCCGAGTTCGTGTGGGCGAGAAGCGGCGGCGAGAGGAATTCGAAGGAAGAGGAGAGGTTTGTGGCGGAACAAGTCGAGACACCGCCCCGGCAAAGACGTACGTGGGCAGGAGTCTGTCAGGAGGAGGGACCCCCCAAGCAAGCAGATCCGGCGCAGGGTGTCCGAGGGATGTGGGGACAAGGACGCTGGAAGGGGCCCGGGGGAAGAAGGATTGGTCGGGCCAGGGACCTGATGGCAGGTGATGGGCGAAGCGGGAGTCGGGTAGGGGAGGCGTAGAAGATGGGAAGAGGTGTGAGGCGAGGAGGTCGAAGGTGTGGAGGGCAGACGAGGCAGCAGAATTGAAGAAGGAGAGGCCCCCCC
>JASUDE010000178.1:0-83468 GCA_034509685.1 Colletotrichum cereale
GGGGGCGGTCGATCTTTGAGAGCCTGTCGGTTCTCTCTTGACCAAGCGAGAGAAAGATGGATGGAGCGAAGCAAGAGGTCGGGGTCGTCAGGGCGGTCGTGACAGAGGCCACAATCTGAGCAGAACGTCTAAGGGGGGGGGTAATCTTTGGAGAAGCACAGAGAAGAACGGAAGACGTGGGATGATGGGCGAGGAGAGCGGGCGAGCTCGGGGTATCGTGGGTCGGCGCGCAATGGGTTAAATAGCCACGATCGCGGCTGCCCCCAGTCCCGCAGCACGGCGTGGCGGCGGATCAACGATTGGGACGGGATGAGAAGAGGAGATGTGGACGCGATTAGAATGGGGAATACGACGGAGCTTGTGCTTGGGACTGGAGGGTGAGGGAGCGAGGCTAGCATGGGAGAAACACAAGACGCATGTCTGTCCCTCCCTCTCTCTCTATCCGACTACGACTGTTGCCCCTCATTGCAGTGCGGGCGCTTCTATGACCTTTTTTCTCGCCGGATCTGGAGCCAGAGGGAAGGGCTCCACGCTGGTGTTTATCCCGTGTCATTACCCGCGTCCATGCGGGATAAGGTGCTAACCGGCCGTCTCCCTGCTGTGGCGGTTGAGACTCCCGCCTGGTCATGGCTCCAGTTATCAAGATGGGGGAGAGCTGTCATCGGTGCGGGGTGGGGGGATTAGGGGAAAGTTACGGACTGGGGGAGCTTTGTTCACTGCTAGGATTCCCACGCTGTTTTGCTGATCCTCGTGGGGGTTTGGACCGTCGCTCTCTCTCTCTCTCTCTCTCTCTCTCCGTCTCTTCTTCTCTTTGAAGGGGACATGGCACCGGAGTCTTGGCCTTGAGGCGGGTTGATGGAGGGGCACAGGAGTTGCGAAGAATTGCCGGTTGATTGCAACGTCCCTGGCCAGAAACAGTTGGCAATGTTGTTGAGTCTCTTCCCCCACAAGTGTTGGAACAAACATCCTGCAGTGAAACAAGCATCCGAGGTGAGGTGTCATAGGTGCGCAACGGCACCTAGCCCCGACTCTAGCGGCCCTGTCCTGTGCTGTGGCTCAATTTATCGAGCACTTTACCCGCTCCAGTAGGAACTCGTCAAAGGACTCCGGACGCTGGGTTCAGGTGGGGTTGCGAAAGACTCCCGAAGTGAATTGGAAAGGGACAAAAAAACAAAAAAAAAGAGTTGGAGCGAGTGGGTTGCTGTGGTGGGGGAAAGCCGTTCCTGGTCTTGGGGGTCATGCTGGTCACTCACCTCCTCGACCCGTTCTGCGACTTACCGCTCCTTTTTTTTTTCTTCCTCACCTTCTTTTTCCTTGCAAAACGGGTTCTCTGTCACGCTGTTCCGTGACCGGGTGTCCGTCATGTGCTCGTGAAACCTTTTGCTACGGTGTAGTTCTCATGTCGATTCTCCGTTCTTTCATTGCCCCCCCCCCCCCCCCCCTTTTTATGTTGATTATGTGGAGGCATTCGACCGCGCGAGCATTCTCTCCCAATGCCGTGTCCATCTCTTTCCATTTGTCCGTCTCCAATATGTTTATATGCCTGTTCTGGTTTTCTTGTACGACTTGTGCAGGGTTCTTGTCCACGATTGAAGCTCGGCAAATCGCGTCCAGCATCGGCTGAGCGCTTGATGAATAATCCCTCCCTATTCCCCCCGGGGGCTCGGGTGATACCATCCATCTTCGGGATAACCTAAGAACCCTCCCTACATGTGTTTATAGTATAGTTGTACTCTACGTAGCGAATCTTGCTATCAACGTACAAGGCTGCGCTCGACGGGGCTGCTCTCGACCGGGCTGCTTTGCTAGGTATTCATCTACTCTACTGTCTCACCCGACCCGGCTGTGGCTATCTCCCCGCCCGGTCGACACCCGCTTTCGACACTTGCGGGGAAGTCTGCCGATCTGGGGGACAGAATCACATTCTCCTTGTGTCTAGCCTTTGTCCCCAACATGGCGCCAATCGTCTCGGATCCTAGTCTAGAACTCGTATCCAGGCGCTGTGGGATTTGTCTACTTTGCCGATGGCAAAACTGAGCCGGAAGCGTGTTGTTGGATTGGTTCCTCTTCGTCACCGGGTCCGGGGGGCTTGTACCTGATGGCCTTTGCACTGGTCGCATGTGTGCCCGCCCTTCTGTGTCGTTTGAATCTGCTGTTCACACGGAGACCGACCCTTCTGATCTATCGAATGCGCCGTACCGTAGCGCCGCATACTTTGAATGTGTCTTCACCTAGTGTCGCTGAGACATCGCGGTGCCCGCCGCCCTAGTGGTGGCGTTTGCCTCTGTCGTTATTTAATTATCGGACCATGAGTATGTCGACTCTCTTTGCTCCCTGCACAATCAGTACAGGTGTAAATGTCTCCAGTGGACAGGAACATCTTTTTAAAAACGCACCCGAACATTGTTCGTTTGTTTGCTCAAGCCACTATATTTGTACCAAAATCTCAAGTAAATACATGCTTTCAACTTTTTCTGCTGAACAACCAGATAACAGAACTCCCGAGCACATCAACCAAGTGACTATCCTCCAACTATAACCCAACTGTACCCCGGGCGGCGCTTTACCTTTTCGGATACTACCGTAAACAAAGACTATCAATTTTTTCAAAGCCCGCTCAAACCTTACAAGGTGGTCTCCATAATTCCAAACAAGTACCAACGTATTCGCTGCATCACCCCGGATTGATCATTAGTCGCAGCCTCCGCCATGGTAGCCGCCTCCGTGGCCGCCTCCGTAGCCGCCGCCATGGTAGCCGCCGCCGTAGCCTCCGCCGCCGTAGCCTCCGCCGCCGTAGCCTCCGCCATGGTAACCGCCGCCGTAGCCTCCGCCATGGTAACCGCCGCCGCCCTCGTATCCCCCCCCGTAGTGCCGGGCTACCTTCGCGTCATAGGACGCCATCGAATTGTGACAGCCTGTGCCGCAATTGCCGCTTTCGAGCTTCGCAAGGTTGTCTTTGTATTTCAACTCATCAGCGGCTGAGATGTGCTCGCCCTCGTAAACATTCTTCCCCCCTTCATGCCTTGCTTGCACTCGACTTCCGCCTCCGGCCTGATTCTCGGGGTTCCGGTCGGCTACGTCAATGACGGCGACTTCACTTTTGGCTTTGATGCCGGGCGGTGTGTCAATGATGTCCTTGACCTCCATGTTGGGCCCCAAGCCATCAGCTCCGGTGGTGCTGTAGTCCGTGGAAGCGTGAGCCGGAGAAACAGGAACCTTGGACAACACCTCAACAGGGTGCGCAGAGATTCCCGTCGCCACTACGACTAAAGTGATTGTATTGAGAAGTTGCATGTTGCAAGGTTTGGACTTGTGCTCTGTTGAGTAGGTAATGGAAGAGTAAAATAAACGGCTAAGAGGAGCTTAGTCGGGTGTGTAGGGAGATATGGCAGGAAGTAAGTAGTATTGTTGTATAACTGAACTGAACAGCTTACACCACGGTTGCCTTTGATGACAGCTACAAGAGGTCTGAATCGAGAGGGCGCTATGTCGACTTTTATACTTGTCATCAGAGGACGCTGGCATCATGGATGTGCTGCTCCTGCTCACAAAACACATACCCGAGTGCGCGGGGTTCTCTCCTGTCCATGCCGAGACCATCGCGACTTCCGAGCTTCCTGATTCAACAGCTGCCTCGGATGTTGGAAGTCGGCATTTAGAGAAGCTGGCGTAATCTTCGAGTCAACACTCGAGGATGTCGAAGCGAGCTCCGATTTCAGCTGAACCTAGGGGACCAACTTCAATGTCTGAGTGACCATTACAAGGTAGAAAGGACTTGCGAATCGAGGCCAAAAGTTGGGAGATACTGGGTAGCGGTCTAGATGAGATTCTATCCGGATAGGGATTAGACTAGATGCGCCTAGGAACCTACTAGCCGGATCACCATACAGAATACAAAAGCGTTAGGTGAAGATAAGCTCCACTTGGATTCTATACAAACTATCAACAAGCTTACTTAACGCTTATTTTTAGCACGACGTATCGTTTTCCCTCCCGTCTGTGATCGACTTGAAGTCAAATACTTAGAGTTGGCGGGATAAGTCATCCAAGCATGAGATGAGATTGACTCGGCGAACCACCGCACATAATCAATACTTCAGGGCATGCTATCCGAACTATATTCCATATGATCTGTACAGCTCCAACCACGAGAACGAACGAGTTAGTAGCGCCCACTAGTTTAGATGACCCCTCAACCTTCAGGCTCTCGTGTTAAGCAGTGTTAGCGGCCGACCAACCCCTGCCAAGTAATCTTTAGTGAGATTGGCTTCATGATTGGTTGTTCTACGAGATAAAGACAAGGTAAAAAAAATAGAGTAAAACCATGGGCTATCCGAAGCCATGGGCTATCCGCTTCGGATAGCGATCACATTCTTCTTAGATCAAGGTATACGCGTATGGCAATGGCGTCTTTCCAACCAGAAGTTGACATCCTTGCGGGGATCCGGGATGATGGAACCTCCGCAAATCATATTGACACAGTCCAACCTTCTCACTTGCGGGGTTGCAGCCTCAGTTCGGAGGATGTCACTTTTATTGGTCTGCTTCCATCCAAACAATGTATTCATCGTGGGGATATATACCGTGCGGGGCTTGGAAGTATATGGCTGGGCTGGGGCGGCTCTTTGCCAAACAACCCGGCTGAGGTGGATGGATGTAGATCTCAACAAAGCAACATCGGCGTATGAATATGTTGTCCGAGTGTGTCCGCGTCTTCTGAACGTTAATCCAGATGCCTGAGGTGAGCTGAGCAAGAGCATAATCATAAAGAACAAGAGGCCATCATTGGAGCTGATGCTTGCAAAAGCCAAAGCTTTCCTCCGCGGTGTCCGAAAAGTGAAAGGTGACAGAGCATGGACCACACTCTAAATAAAAATACCTCTGGAGGGCCCGATTACGGCTTCAACTGGCACCTCCATCCTCGGCATGATACAACGCCGACCTCACTTTCGTTATCTTCTTCGTCTCGCTTACTAATGCCTAAGTTTGTCTCGATCTGGGCATATAATTATGCCGGGGAAGTAAAGATACTTTGGAGAGCCGGCACCAGCGTATCCTTGCTAAGGAACCAGTAGTTTCTTGGAAAGGCATCTCCAGTTTATGATTACAAGCCCTATGATATGAAAGAAGACGCAATGTCTGAGACTCTGTCCAGTGGGCCCTGTCGCCGGGCTTTTGTTCCCTACCGGAGGAGGCCGGCCGAATGGGCCGAACGGGCCAACTCACCATATCACTAGTTCTTAGCACAAACACAAGTTTGAACGAGGGCGATTTTGTTGAGAATAATTACGGCCTTGAGTTTCTTCAGCGGGTGTTAGATAGGTTTCCAGGTCTGTGGAAAGCTGTTTGTTCCTAGACGGGAATACCATACGCTTGTGTCATTATGGTAATTAAATGCCAAAACTCGCCGCTTCTTAGGTGTTGATTACGCATCGTTTCGAAACTAGACATTCGAACTCTGGGTACAATATTTGTGCAGCTCGTGTAGCGTGATTGCTCTCCTGGAAAGTTCGACTTGCTAAAGCCTGAGGTTCGGATTTTCTTACTTCTTGATAGTCTTCCTTTCAGGAAGGAATACTTGTATGATCTCGTAAAGACTACTTTTTGATAACACATCCAAACTAAATCTAAGATGATTGCCAAACCTCCGGGTTTTCTACTGTAGATTGTGATAGAAATCAGCAGTTTGAACTCTAAAGCAGTGAATATGAAGCTGGTGGGCATTACAAAGGTAACAAGGACAGCTGGAGCTAGCTACTGACCAAGTGTGTGCCTTGGGATCTCCATCAAAGTTACTTGGCGTACCAAGACCCCGGGTGTTCATGTTGATAGCGCCGAGACGGCGAGACCCAGCTGTGCCGTCCCCAAGGTCCTGAAACACGTGCTTCAATATAAATGCTACTTTATGTTGCTAAATAGCCGATCAATCTGACGAGAGACCCTGAGAAGACATCTGACGCGTAGTCATATTGAAGGGCGGACTTCGAGCGGGCGGGCGGGGTCGAGATCGGCTGGCACGGGCGCCGTTGAGAGAATGGCGCAGCCGTTGCGTGTGTACCGGGCTGGGATTCTCGATCAGCTTTTGCGCCAAACCAGCTTTCAGACCAGGTCTTGTCGCGGGAAGCCTGTCAGCGATGCTTGGCAAACCTTACATCCCGGCCAAGGACCTGGAGGCGAGCGTTCATGAAATGAAGTTTCAAACTTATCTACCATTACAGGCATTGGCACTTTAACTATTGACTTTGATCCACAACGTCCATACGCCCCTATCAATCAATGAAGCCAAGTAGAGGGTATTTAGTTGCAGTATACTGCGTTTGACGTTAATAACAATATTGTTTCATTCTCGTCCTCGAGGAGGGATCTTCTGGCAACGCTTTTCAGGAGCTCTACACCCCCGTAAATACTGCATTAGACAGACAACTGACATAAGACGATACTCTTCGAGTCGCAAGACCTGTATAGGCGAACCACTAAGACTTGACAGTGTACTAAAAAGTGTACATTTTAACAACAACCACTTATGAAAGATAGGACTGAAGTGAAACTGTGAGCTAGAGGCCCAGAGATATATGTGTGTTAAGTCGACATCCATTATGATATCCAAGGCCACCCAGATTCGGAAGCCCGTCCAAGGTTCTGCAAAGCTGTTAGATGGGGCAAGTGGCGGACATTGTGAGGCCGCACAATTATAAATCCTCCATTCAATTCTTTTCTAAGTGTGGAGAGGGCTCGAAGTATGGGATGGGAATATTTGTATCTAGCAAGGGCGGAAAGACAGCTGCGGGCTCCTATACTTCTAGTCCCAATAGTCTAGTCAACTTCTTGCTGATGACTCTATTGCGAATACTTTTAATAATGTCTTTTAAAAGACCAAAACTTAGCACTGAAAGTGCAAGTTAGAGTATAGAGTATGGTTCCCAACGTCAAGACGCGTGTACTGAGACTTGCTTCAAACTCCCAAAAATGCCCAATCGGGCTCTTCTTTCCTTCATCACATGAAAAGTACCCTGAACTTAGGTGGCTTGTTTGAATATGTAATGAACCTTTCCCCCCGGTAATCTGCCTACTTATAATCCATGATGTTCATTCAGTGGGAAGAAACAGTTTTCCAGAATTTCATTACGTCTGTCACCATTGTTTCTATCCGTGATACTTGGTACGTACTCTTTCAGTGCTTGAACTCCAGATCTCCTGTGGTGAATCGTTCAAATTTAACTCTCGCAGCGTCGACGCCATGGCCGACTAGAAACTGTGACATTTCGGCCATGAAAATCTCAGGACCACAAATGTAGTACTCGGCGCCACCGTGGCCGATATAAAGTTCTGCGGGTTCAATCCGCGTGAGATCCATACGGAGGCCAAAGTCGCTAGACGAGGAAAGCGAGTCGTCATCCTCGACATCGGCAATCTGAGAGCGGAAGAATTTGGTGGTGAATTCGACGCGGTTGTGTGCAATCTTGCGGATATGGTCCTCAAAGGGCGCTGCGCGGGCCGAGCAGTGAATCCAGGAGATGGGGCGGACGGCCTGGCGTTCGACGATGGTGTTGCAGATGGACATGAGAGGAGTGGCGCCAACGCCAGCGGAGATGAGGACGACGGGCTGGGTACCAGCGGCGTTGGTGTCGAAGAAAAACTCACCGGTTGGGTGCGTCAGCTCCACAACGTCGCCGGGCTTCTTATCGTTGATGAGATGGTTGGAAAAGACGCCCGGGTTGAGGTTGATGACGGCGTTACCTTTGCCAACCTTGACACCTTGATCTCGTTTGACGGTGATGCGATAGTAGTCAGATCGCGGCGCGTCACTGAGTGAGTACTGCCCTGATTGCAAGTGGCCCAGAGTCGGGATGGTCGTGCGAATTGAGGTGTACTGGCCGGGATAGAAGTCTGGGAGTCGCTCGCCGTCTACGGGAACCATGTAAAAGGAGAAAATGTCGTCCGTCTCGGCAACCTTGCGCTCGATGCGGAACTTGCGCCACCCCGTCCACTTGTCTTCGTCGAAGTCACGGTACATCTGGGCCTCACGGCCGATAAGCATCCTAGCCAGTAGCCAGTAGGCCTTTGTCCAGGCCTCACGAATCTCCGGTGTCATGGTTGGACCAAGAACCTGACCGAAGGCCTGGATGAGGTACTTGCCGACAATATCGTAATGTTCCGGTTGGATACCGAGGGAGCAGTGCTTATTGCACATACGCTCAAGTTTGGGGATGAGTTCGCTGATGTGGTTGAGGTTGGAGGCGAAGGTCAAGATGACGCCCGTTAAGGCACGAGGCTGACGGCCGTTGGCCTGGTTAACTTTGTTGAAGTAGTCGTGAAGTTCTGGATGGGCGCGGAGCATATTGGCATAGAATATGGAGGTGATGGTCTCGCCATGCTCGCGGAGAGCGGGGATTGTGCCCCTTACCAGCTGGGACTGCTTGTATGTCAAGGCCATGATTGTGATGATAAGACACGACTTTTCTTTGACTTTTTTGGCTGATGATTTTGGTACCCTCAGCTCATCGAGAATAAGTTTAGCGCCGATGATAAAAGCTCTCTTCCCGGTTTGATGGTGTGTCCGGTTTCTGGGTTCGACGCGGGAGATCGCGAGATCGGGAGATCGGGAGATCGGGAATGGGATGATTGGAGCGCACAACTAGTAAGAGGGGTATCAAGATGTGATCCAACAACAATGACAAAAGTCTGGTGAATAGATGATCAAGAAACGGATCACAGAGTTTGAAAACATGAAGAAAGCCTTTTGGAGCCAGACTCGGCCTCACGGGAAAGGTATATAAAGTCCGCCAGGTGCGGTGCAAGTTATAAGTCATATCGATAGACAGACCACTGTCTGACCCCCCTCCCCTAGCCGTGCGATGTCGCCATGCGGGCTCATGTGCTCAGGGGCCAGATGTTTGGATTCAGGCCCCTCCCGTCTCAACGATTGAATATCGTATGATGTTTATACCGTAGTGTAGAAAGCAAGCTGGTTCCCCATCTGAACACACTTCTCATGGGTCATCCGTACATGGGTCCATGGCTGTAAGACCCACAAGGAGAAATGATGGGTATAGGTAACTATTAGTTCGAGGAACAGCGTCATGGTGCAATCGGGCTTCCGTAATGAACCGAACCGCATTGTTAAATCCAACCCTGCTCATTGTGGTTGTAAATTGCAAAGCCAGTACGGATATCTCTGTCAACATGCCGAGCATATCCGGACCGGCTCAAGGGCAACCAAGGGGGAGGCGTGGGCATCGACAAGGTCATTCACTGGACCCTGAGGGTGAGTTCGAAGGCTGACCAGTGGGACAACCCGCGTGGGCTGCCGAGCAAGCCGAAAGTAGCTCGTAAGGCTTCTGCAAGTATGCTAAAGGGGCACGGTAGCGGTGGATATGCGCATAACTTTCACAGCAGACTTGGCTGCTTGGAAGGGCCTGTGGCTGGATTGCTTCAGTTGACCTGCGGTGGAAAATTACAGCCTTCGGGGACTCCGGGCGTTCCGGGAGCAATAATATTGCCGAGAATTTTATCTAGCAAGTTACGGCATCGAAATCTACGTTAAGATTGGGTAAACACAGAAACTTTTCGAGGATTCGGATGTCTGACGGTGTGGTTCGGCCTTGTCCCCAACAGAATGTACGTCAGTGACACGCGATGTTCCACGGGAGAGAAGACACGCCACAGCAGGGAACTGCCGAGTTGCAGTTGCAATTGCAAACTCGTATGATGAGTTTGCGGCTTCCGAGATGATCAGCTTAAGGTCCACGGGCGCCGCCCAATTATATCAAGCGCATCCTTGAAAGTTGCGCCTTACAGCCACGCTACTGCGAGCATCAGAAAGAGAGTGTGTGGAAGAGACAACGGTGGGTAAGAGGATGGCAGGGGTTCAGCGGCACTAAACCACAGATAATGGAACTCAATGACAGAACTTCACGTCCATCCTCACTCACCTTCACAAATCGAGCTAGGACGAAATGCCATCGCCCGTCGGCCACTTTGATGGTCAGGATTCCTCGGCTAGCAACGTGCTGTGGCCCCATCAATCATCCTAAGCAAACCCCGCCCCCAAAGTCAGGGCTTGGGATTGCTCTGGGCCGGGAACCATCGGCAGATCAAAGTAGTGACATCAGCCCGCGCGATTGACAGATTTCTAATGTAATATTCACCCTTCAAAGCCCACTCGACGTTGTCTTGATTAATATCCGTAAATATCTCGATGGACCAACAGACCATTGAAGAAGGGTCTTATTGGCTCCTTACAATCCTCGAAGGTTCTCACAGCTCTCACAACTTAGTTCAGATATCACAATAACCGTGTAGGCCTGCAACATGCTCTCCGTGCTGCCACCACAGATAGACTGCTTGAATCTAGAAGGCCCTCGGCTGAAGCATTTCCAGCAAGACGTGAAAGTTGCTAACTCTTCCTCGCCTAAGCCTAACGAGCGGGTTGACGGGCCCAAAGCCTGACTGCTCAATGGGTCGAGGCTCACTAAGAGTCGGAAAGTGACATATCACTTCTGGGATGTTTCCCCCTTTTGCAACCCTAGGCACCTCCTGGGAACTCAAGGGCGCTAAGTGTCTCCCAGGTGCATATTCTTGGCGCCACCACAGTTGACCAGACCCCTGAACCGAGTGGCTTTTCTATAATGTGGCGACCGTTTTATTTGCTATTTGTCTGTACCAAGGTCTGAGACTTGACGCAATGCAAGTGCAGCCATAGTTTCCGCCAAACCCGGTCCCTTGCGAAGCGAGTCGCGTGAGCACTCCGACCGTTCCCGCTCCAGCATGCGTGATGCATCACATAGTCATCCCAGCGCATGCGTACCTTTGTTTTGCCGAGCAATCACTGCCACAGAATCTATCCGCTCCGACCAGCATGGCAGTAATCTTACCTTTTCGTAAATTTGCATGTGGATACTAGCAATCTTTCCCCTTTCGCCTGTTGATAGCGAGAAGCAAACAATCAGCCAGTGGTCTGGATCGTTTGGACTGGCCCATACTTCCAAACCACGCGGTCTTCTAAACCCACGTGGTTCCCATAGGATAATGCATGGGAAAGAAACCATGGGATGCTGACACTACTCCCTCCTCAACCTTACCACTGCTGGGCTGTACACCACCAGGACAGGTACTACTAACCCTAGCAGTTTGGCCTTATGCCAGGCGAGGAAATTTTCGTGCGTCTCCGCAGTCGATAGCGTTGTAATCTCGTTCGATTCTGCAAGAGGTAAGTCCTTATTGCCTGGCTCGGAGGCAAACCCATCTACATCTTCACCCCCGCCCTCTCACGCATGAGTGATTTGCTGGCTAGTCGTAATCGGTTCTGGTCTGAGCTGATTGTCAAGGAAGTGTTTTCGAAAGTCGCAAGCGGTTTAAATGATGATATAGATTTGGAGGGCCGGCGGCGGAACATTTGAGTATGAGCTTCCAGTCTTCATTGATGTGAATGTGTCTTTCAAGCTACTTGTAACTAAATTTCCACACCACTATGCTGTAGTAAGACTCCTGATATTCCTGCTCAAGGTTTCCGACGCTCTTGCCTTGTCGCATATATTGGTGTTGAGGAATAGCTTCAGGCGAAGCTCGCGCTGAGCTGGTTGGTCATATGTCGGATCATCTGTTCCCCTGTTCCTCTCACAGCTCGTACGAGAACCCATTGTTGAGAACATGTTACGGAGACCACGAGAAGGAGCATCGGAACCCAGATGACGAACGAGCTTCGGCTTCCTAGTAGCCCATAAATATCTGCCAACATGAATCCTTAAGGTCAAAGATTCCCGCGGCAGACCTGGCAAAGTCCGATACTCCAATGAGTTGATCTGTTGTGTGGAATGACGGGTGGTAGAAACGTTGATCGACTCATGCATTTTAATACATCCATCAAGAACATTGACATCACTTGCAGCTCGCTGTGCACACAATATAATCTTCGGTTCGAGTCCGGATGCATCATAGATTTGAAGCTCGATTCGAAGAACGAATATGCTAGACAATCTTGATGAGCAACGTGATCAGCCAGTTAAGGATATCGACTGTCTCAATGCTGCGGCAAAATTGCAGAGACCGGACTTTTTGTAAAATGGATGGGGCGACAATGAGCTCTGAACCGCATAAAAAAGTACTAGGCAACGGCGGTGAAGACAAGTCCTTACAATATTGATTATCGCGGGTTGGGATTTCCAAGACTCGTGGTTAGGTAGTTCAGCGGCTTGAAGTACTTGGTTGCTCCAGGTGTATAACTAAAGGCATATCCAGTCGCCTCGCAATTACGCCGGTGACTTCGTATCATTAAGCAGTAGCGTGACGGATAATGTATGGGTGAGGCAACAGGATTGCCGTCTATCAGACCCCGGCGCACCCGGTTTACCGCGGCCCGGGTCTTAGTCAGTCCCGAGATCGGCTCCGAGTCGGGGCTGATAACGACAACCCCGCGTCTTTCAGCGAGCAACCACTATTTCTTCGGAGAGCGCCTCGGAGGGCGTTGAAACTCTGACTGTTTTTCGTGGTCCTGTTATCGCTCCGAGGTTGTATCAGCGGAAAAGGTGCAGTCGAATATTGACAGTCACCTCACTCATCGAAGAAACCATATCATCATCGTTAATTATACTGCATTATCCAGACTTCGTTCATTTTTGCGCCAGAGCCGCTTCGATTATTTGCAATAACGCCATAATGTCTGAAAATCCCGTCCCAGTATCCAAAGCCATCAAGCCATACTGGCGGCAGGAACTGCACCCTCTCGATAGCCACCAAAGCTCTGAAACCTTACCCGCAGAACAAGACGTTGTCATCATTGGTGCCGGATACGCGGGCGCTTCTCTAGCTTACTACCTGCTTGACGACGTGGAAGAGTCCTCGCGCCCTACAATCACCATCCTAGAGGCCAGAGAAGCGTGCTCCGGAGCAACGGCTCGTAATGGTAACTATCCCGCTTTCATGACGCTAGCTTGTGCTAATATTAAAAGGTGGCCATGTCAGACCCGATCTCTTTGCTGGCCTGCCCGGTCGTATCAAGAGATTTGGCCAAGAAGCAGCGGATGAGATTGCTCTGTTTGAGCTAGCCAATTTTCATGCTGTAAGGGACTTGGTTCGAGAAAAGAGCATTGATTGTGACTTCAGAGTCACGACTTCAATGGCGGTTGTTAGAGACGAAAACCTTGCAAAAGTGATGAAGAACAACCTTGATGAACTTTTGCAACGGGGATCTCCAACCGCGAAGCTGGTTCACTACGTCGAAGGCAAGGCTGCTGAAACCTTCTCGAGCGTCAAAGGAGCAACGGCTGCCTTTGCCTTCGAAGCAGGCTCGATTTGGTACAGTCTCTTCCGAACCATGGATGACGTGTCACAGTAAGCCACATACTAACCTCTTCCAGGCCATACAAGTTGGTTCTCTCCCTTCTGTCGCAAGCGGTTAATAAGGGAGCCCAGCTGCACACCCACACACCCGTAACAAAGGTATCAGAGACTCAAGAAAACGGCTTCTGGACTGTCACCACGCCTAGAGGTACGATCAGAGCAAAGACTGTGCTCTACGCGTCTAACGGGTACACCTCGACGATACTCCCCGAGTACAAGGATCGCATCATCCCAGTCCGCGGCATCTGCAGCCATATTGCCGTTCCCGATGGCGCTGCGCATCCCCATCTTCCAACGACCTTCTCACTGCGGCATGGACCGGGCCTTTTCGACTACCAAGTCACGCGGCCAGACGGCAGCATTGTTGTTGGCGGTGCCAGGGTCAAGGTCATCCCGTGTGTAGAGGAGTGGTACAATGTCTGGGACGACTCCAAGCTGATCGAACCTGCGGCTCATTACTTCGACGACTACATGCAGAGGAACTTTCGTGGGTGGGAGGACAGCGGTGCCAAGGTGGACAGCATCTGGACAGGAATCATGGGGGTAAGCTGCGCGATGCGCTGGTACTTCGATCCGATGCGTTGCTAACTCTACGGGAATAGTACACCAACGACCTCTTCCCCCATGCTGGTCCTGTGCCATCTAAACCTGGGCAGTTTATCTGCGCGGGGTTCAACGGGCACGGCATGTCGTTCATCCTGTTGACAGCAAGGGGTGTAGCGAAGATGGTGCGGGAAAACGTGCCGTTCTCGCAGTCCGGAATCCCGCGGCTCTTTAAAACCAGCGAGCGCAGACTTCAACGAGAAGAAAACGAGCTCCTTCCCTAGTTGTCAGACTCGGTTCTGACATGATCTTCGTCCATGTACATAGAGACTCAACAACTGCTTGACCAACATATTTGCCTCTGCTCTTGTCTCACTCGAAAACTTGAATAGTCGCTGGGTCGTTGGACTGTGAAAAGAGTCTCGCATCAACGCGATTTTTGTCAATGTTGACTAATTGATGTAAGATTCGGGAGAAGGATTGGGTCAGCAGCGGCGAGAATGCGGTGTTGTCTGTAGATGCCAAATGTCTACATTCTGGATTTAACCGACTCCGCCTGCGATAGTCCGACGGTGGGACACGGCATTAGACGACGGTAATAACTGTAAGGCTGGTATCAGATTCTGCAAGGAATAGCTTCTTCACTGAGAAAGTGGTTGCCTTACGGGTCAAAGGAAGTACTTGAACAGGCTTTTATATACATAGCTAAGTGGACTACTCTGTGTGAGCGATCTGATATCTGTGTGGACTAGTGTGCACCATTTCGATATTGATACTGGAAGCTAGTTATCGAATGAGATGGCTTTTCATCTATTGTTCGTGATTCGTCATATTATATACGTGAAGTACTACTATGTACTGTTGTACTTCGGACTTGCACCGACCCTTCCACTCTCTTCTTTTGTTAGAACTACTCTGTTTCTATATTACCATTACTTCAGATCACTAGAACGTAAGGTTAGCTTCAGCGCAACATCATGTGGTCGGAAATGTTAACTTACAATATCGATCCACCTGGCCATCCACTTGTTGACGGCGGCCTTGGCCTCATCGACGAGACCAAGCTCGAGAAGCAGTTGAACCGAACCGCGGATGCCGGAATCGAGAGCGGATGCGATCCAAGCGTGCGTGTAAGAAGTGTGCTCTCCGATAAAGATCATCTTATTTTGACCATTAGCAAAAAGGACAATGAATACCGCTAGCAGGGTGATACTCACGTTGTCGTATGTCTTGAAGTACTCGGGAATGTACAGCTGGTGCTGGCCAGCGACCGGGCTCGCCCAGCTGCCGCTCTCGAGAGGGTCGAGAACCCAGCATCGGCGGTTGTACTTGCCCGTGTAGAGATCCCTGGTGTTCTCGCCGTGAATCTCGACCATGGCATCGAGGACATACTGCACGTGCTCTTCCTCCGAGACGGAGGCCCAGCGGTGGCCCCAGTCACCGGAAATGTAAGAAGCCAGCATCGTGGCGGGGCCGGTGCCGTTGATGTTGTACGAGGGGTAGCAGGTCGAGCCGATGGCGGGGATGTCAGAGGTCGTGCTGCAACCGCCGACAATGGGGTTTTCATAGTGCTCCCAGAAGCGCTCCGAGAACTCGAGGGCGACCTTGCAGGCGCTGGTGTAAGGCATCTCCTTGATGGCGTTGCTGATGGTCAGGGGCAGCGATGGGAGGCGCCACTTGCGGATGATGGAGAAGGGGACCGCCATCAGGGCATAATCGTACGAGGCGCTCTCGAAGGTCTGGTTCTTGAACGACTCGCGCCATTGGAGGTTGACGCGGGAGTTCTCAGAGTCGAACTGGACGCGCTCGATCTTGCGGTTCATAGTCGTGATGTTGTCGACGTGGGGGTGGAAAGCCGAGGGGAGACGGCTGAGACCACCATCAATGGTCTTGTAGGAAGCAGCCTGGAAGTACATGCCCTCGTAGAGGCTGTCCCAGAACGAGGAGGCGGTGTAGCCACCGAGCGCGTTGGTCGAGTTGAGGGAGCCCTTCAGGTAGTTCACCATAAAGGCAAACTCGGACCAAACATCGCCTCCGATGCCTTTGAGACCCGAGTCAAGGAACTCGCGGTGAGCCTTGAACATGTTTGTGGCCATGAGGACGGAGAAATCGCTGCCGGGGAGGTACTTGTCGAGCTCCTCAGAGAGGGTGTTGGTGGACTCATCGTAGGTAGTGGCAACCGCGAGAGAGGAGTTGGCTGCAATTTGGGCAAGGGTCGGGGGCAGGCCGTTGGGCAGCTTGATGCCGTTCTTGTAGGAGAGACCGTTCTGGTTGCTCTGAATCCAGGGTATAAAGTCGACGCTCAGGTTCTTGTCGTGGTTGTTGAGCTCGTTCATCTCGGCGGCGAGCTGGAAGACGAGCTGATGGTCGGTGATGTTGTAGGTCGTGTTGGTCTTGGGGTCAACGTAATGCTCGGGGAAGCGCATCGGGCCCATCTCCTGGTAGGAGTAGTCGAAGGGGCCACCACTGAGGTACTCGGTGTGAACGCGGCCACCGAGACGCTCGCCAGCCTCGATGATGCTGATGTTGGTCATACCAGCCTGAGAGAGGACGAGGTAACTCATCAGACCAGCCATGCCGGCACCGACAATGGCGACCTGCTTAGACTTGACAGCATCGACATCGACGACGGCAGGCTCTTTATCCTTGAGCAGGTTGACGCCTTCGAACCAGGCACCAAGAGTGTCAACGCCGGTGTCGTTGTTCATGTGGATGGCTGTTCTCTTGCGTTAGTATAACAACCAGTGCCTGACGACGGCGAGTCGACTTACATCTCTTCTGGACACGACGCTTCCAGTTGTGATGGAGCGTCTGGGGCTCGCTTCGGCCCAGAAGCTTGCCGGAAGCACCCCAGGCAGAGATACATCCGTCTGATGAAGCATCCTCCGGGAGAACCCAGACGAGACGCTGAGAGTCGCGCACCTCAGTCTTGGAAATGGTGTGATGAGCATCATCCATTGAGACACCCCGGCATGACCCGTAAGTGAAGGTGACGGTCTCGTCGACAGGCTTCTCGAGACCGATGTGGACGTTGGAGACACGCGATGTGACTGCGCTTCGTGTCTCGAGCTTCATGGGAAGGCCAGAAGCAGCCGCGAGGGCGCTTCCAGCAACGAAGGAGAGGATCCAGCGGGCCATTGTAAAGGAAGAGGATCAAACAGAGAATACCCGGGTGAGCTTGGCGTAGAGATAAGTCTAGATTTCTCTGTCTTACCTCCCGTGGACGGGCTCCCATTCTTTATAGGAAGACGGGCGAGACGATGCCGAAGGTAACCACGCTGCTGCGGAGACGTTGGGGAAACGATGCCGATACCGATATCGAGACCAAGGCTCGGCCGATGGCCGCAGCAGATCGTATCCCAGCGGTGCCTAATCCATGAGAATCGCAATATTGGTCATCGAGCGGCAGTCGGTTCGCGATGCCGGCCCGCTTGTAGTTACACCGCGGCAGATACAACGTCAAGGGTAGCTCTTGTAAGCGTGTCTGACCTCCATCGGGGACTTTACCACACTTTTCTTTTTGATACCATGCCGGAAGAAGCAGGTGCGAGCAGTCAAACGAAGCTCTCTCCGCGGCTGACCATGTGGTTGTTATGCATACTGACGTCGTTCATGTGTAGACGCCGCCGGTCCCGAAACCCGGATCATTGGGCACTGATCCTTATCAGTGGGGAGAGCGCGGTGCAGGCTTCAAGATACGAAGAGAAGAAAAATAGCGGTCGCTTCAACTCCATCTGGCGGGGCGTGATAGGAGCCGACCCCGTTCACTTGGCTTCCGGATGCCGCAGCGGAGGGGGTATTTGATGGCTGGTCCGTGGGGCACTGGGTTAGGAAGACCGGGAGCCTATCAAGATGCAGAGCTGTTCACACGCCGTATCGGTTTGGTCTGCGCCCTTCCTAGTATTCCGCACCCTTGTATTCCGCGCCCTTGTGGAAAGTCTTGGTTCTGAGAATGATGGAGGAGGGGGGGACTGGGGCGGGATCATAGTTGTCCGGCCTGCTCCGGGTAACTAAGAGATTGGAGTCATCGGAACTTGTTCGATACCGGGTGTTTCTTTTGCGACGTTGCGTGGGATGGTGCGGAATGTACGGGGACCGTCAGAAAGGCCCGTTTGTCTGTATGAGTTGGCAATATGCACGGGTAGTATGTTCGTATGATGGAACCGAGAGTATCTTATTCGAGGGCAGAAGCCAAGACATCACGCTTGCAGTGCTTGGCATCTTGCTTCTTGCTTACTGGCAGTATTGGCAGAAGTAAGCCATACGCCCAAGACAGCAAAACATTCTGCTGGGTAGAGAGCCGGGTGCTCTGTGCGGATGGGAGAGACACTGAGCACACAACTTCGGGGTATGTTATGTTGAACTCGTTGGCCGCGGGTAGGTCCAACCCGCTCGCTCCGGTCACGGCCCAGCTTCTGAGGGTCATGGATTCATTGACTCCTCCCGAACTGTGGGTTTGAGTGGGAATGTTTCCTGGATTTGCCAGCCGGCCTTGCTTCTTCAACGATGGAACGTAACTCTCGCGCCTGAAGAAAAGAAAAAGAACCCCTAACGGAAACTTGAAGCGGGTTAAGATAAGGACAAATACCGCAACCTCGGGGGACCAGGCGGGTAAGAGGGCCAGAGTCCACTAATTGGTGCAAGATAACCGATTCGAAAGACCAGGGAAGAGATAAGAAATGCGCCAACGAGCAACTAGACGCGGCATGTGGGCGGAGGTGCTGGTTGATTGGTCGTTCATAGTGGTGGCGGTGATCTGGAGAAAAAGAAACAGTAGGAAAAACCAAACATGTTTGCTGTGAGTTGGGATAGTTGAACGGGGCAGTAGGTAGTCGTCTGGTAGCAACTTATACTTACTACCGGTAGAGTTGAAGTAGTGATTCTCCGTGAAACGGAGTAAAGTGCGACAGCATAAGGGTTGGAGCCACAGAAGCGTCCTTTGACATGGTCGCATCGCTGGCAGCCAATTGGCGCCCTGGAGTGACTAAGGTCCCCGAGCGGGAATCTCCACAGCTATAGAGTACCGAGACTCTAAGTAAGAGAAGGGGTTGATGTTTGGTTCGCTTCCCTTCTGCGGCTCTGCAACTCAACCCCAGCTGCCTGTTCCACCCTCCCTCTCTGATCTGTCACGATCTGTACTTTAATCTGAACCAGATTCTGGGGTACCGGTGCCGTAGTCTTGCGGCCGCAACTATACGCCCGCAGAAGAACAGCTACGCACGTCCACTCAGAGTTACCCTTCAGCTTCCAGTGCTAAGGACCGGTACGTCCCCGCGAGCGGACTGAGCCGAGCTGCATCATAAGTGGGTTCCTCGATAGCACGCAATGGCTGAAACCGCAGCGTCGACCGAAACACCGCCATGGTGGGCGGCTTTTCCCGCACCCAAGGCCAAATCAACCGAAATCGAGGCTGACGAGGTCATGGGGTTGCTTGAGGCTCAAGCTGCGGCTGGAAGAGACAACCCGCGCGATTTCCAGCTCGTTGATGTGCGCCGTAACGACTTTGAGGGTGGCACTATCGCAACGTCAATCAACCTCCCCGCCCAATCCCTCTATCAGACGAGACCAATCATTCATCAGCTGTGCAAGCAAGCCGGTATCAAGCGTGTTATATTTTACTGCGGTGAGTGTTCCGCCCTCTGTCTGCTTGTCTCTCCATTAGACTGTCTAGACCCCCTTTCGGTGCCTCTCCCCCCTTGCTGAAGCCATTCAGGGAGCAGTAATGGTCGTGGTCCACGGTCTGCGAATTGGCTGCAGGACTACTTCGACGACGTCGGCGAGGCTGGCATCCAAGCCGTCATCCTCAAAGGAGGTATCAAGGGATGGGTTCGCAAGTACGGCAACCGCAACATGGACTGGTACGACGAGAGAGCGTGGGTCGATGTCGCAAAATAGGGGAGCCCCAACATCTACCTCATGTGACTGCATAGCTGTGGCGTATTGTTCCGTCCGAATGTGACATCTTTTTGCTGGTATCTAGCATATTTCATCCCCGCCCTGTCTTGAACCAAAAAAATGGGGGAAAAAGCATCGTTCTTTTTTGCCGTAATAACGCCATGTAAACCCTGGAATGCGATCTCGCAGAATTCGACCTCCTGGCTAAGAATTTTCGTCTACCGCTGGTGGTTGCGGTCGTCACCACCAATTCTTTCGAGAGCTTCGAGCATGACGACTGAGTTGCCGCGGATGACCTACCGGGGGTTAGCTGCTGGACAGCACACTCGTCAAGTAAGTTTAGGGATACGTACGACCATGCCTAACCGGACCTTCTCACCGCCCTCCTTCTCTTCGACCGCCTCGTCCAGTACGATGTTCAGGAAGACCTGCAGCGCAGATTAGCAAGATTCGATTCTTCCGAGAGCTTTGCATCAACACATACATCGTAGCCGCGGAGAACGCCGATAACCTTGCGGCTGCCGTTGAGTTGGACGAAAAGTCTCTTGTCGAGGTACTGTGGAGGGATTGGTTAGTTATCTGCGGTCGAAACAGAGGTTGAATGGGCACGATGTCGGATGGAGAGTTGCATGCCATCCGTTTTTTTTTTTTTTGGCAGTACATCAAACAAGTCCGGAGACTCTGGTATGTCCGTCAGGAATTGGGGCTTCCGTACCTTCTTCAGCTCGGGCTGTGCGGGCGCCATCTTGTCTGTATGAGAGTATGTGTGTGAGGTCGGGTGAAGGTAAGATTCGGCGGATGGGTGGCCGATTTAATGATGATGTCGCGTGAAATGGGCTCTGCGACGCGACAGAGCTCTATTCTGCCTGTCTGCAGCCTGGCCGAGGGGGGGATCTGAGATTGGGTGCAGTCACGTGGTGATAAGAGCCTTATCGCAGCGCATCGAACCACGGCGCAGCATCCGCCTTGTGAATATCGTATCTGTCTGACATCAACGGGCCTCGAGTCACTTCAATGCCTACCATCAGCCCAAGATGAGTGCGTTCACACCAAAAAGAAAAGCAAAGGTCATCAAAGTTCTTGACGACGACGAAGATGACACCGGAAAGGCCTCGCCGACCGGCCAAGAGCCCGTGAAGGATGGTGAGTCTGCCGCTCCGCTCCAAAGACCATGCGCTGATCCCGTCGTTCGCAAGGCTAACAGGATGCCAGACGCCACACCAGTAGCGGTCAAGTTTACAAGAAAGCCCATGCGCCAATCTGGTCTGCGCAAGAGCATCAACTTCAACGAGCCTGACGACTCGAACGGCGGCGTCGCGATTGGCGATTCTGCGAAACCGAAAGCTGCCCCCACGCGAGATGACGATGAAGACGATGGCCCGGTGGTCATCCGACCCGCCGTCAGCCGGTCGAGCTCGCTGAAACAAAAGAAGCGCAAATCCACCTCCAGACTCTCGTTCGGCGGGGCCGGTGGAGAAGGCGACGGCGACGATATGCCGAAGACGGAGTACACGACACCAAAGAAGTCGACACTGGGCCACCAGGCGTTTGAGAACAGCGCCCTGAAGAACAGGCTACCCATGCGCACATTCCGCGACGAGGATGAGGACCGCCCGAGGTACAGCAAAGAATACCTCAGCGAGCTACAGAACTCGACGCCAAACACACCGCAGACCCTGACCTCTCTGCGCGTGCAGGACGAAGATGGAATGGACCTGGACGACTCCGAGCTCGAAGGAGCGCTGATCGTCAACGAGGACGACTTTGCGTCCCGGCCGCAGCAGACAAACATCCTCTCAGAAGCTGAGATCCAGGAGAGGAAACAACGCCGGGCGAGGCTCGCGCATGAGCAGCAAGATGGCGACTTCATATCCTTCGACGACGATGACGGCGGCACGACTCTGCGTAAAAAGAAGAACGATACGCGCCTCGTGCGCGAGGACGAAGACCTCGGCGAAGGTTTCGACGACTTTGTCGAGGACGGGGGCTTGTCGCTGGGGAAAAAAGCCGAGAGGGAGGAGAAGATGCGTCGGAGGCGCGAGATGGCTGAGCAGATCCAAATGGCCGAGGGCGGATCGGGCGACGAGTCCGACGCGTCCGAGGCGGAGCGGCGTGCGGCTTTCGAGGCGGCGCAGACGAGGTCCGGGATGGACGGTTTGCAGAAGCCCGAGCGCAACCCCGCGGAACATCTGCTGCAGGTTCCACCCAAGATCACGCCGCTTCCGAGCCTCACCGATTGCCTATCGAGGCTGCAGACGGCGATGCGGACCATGGAGTTGGACCTCGCAGAGAAGAGGAAGCGCGTCGAGGCGCTGAGACGGGAGAAGGAGGGCATCTTGGTGAGAAAGGACGAGGTGCAGCAACTGCTCAACGAGGCTGGACAAAAGTACACCGCTGCACTCGGGAACGGAGCCTCGGCTGAATCGACCACTCAGTCGCCCGCCAGGCAGATCACGAATGCTGGAGCGAGCGAGCTGAGAGTTGAGAGGGGCCTGGAAAGTCTGGGCACCACGCCGAACGAGCGTCCCGACGTGGGAGAACTGGGCTAGAGGTAGCAGCAGCAAAAGGCGTCATCCCACAAATCGATGGATACCCTAGAGATTCACTCAGAATCATGTCATCATAGCTTCAATTCCTTTTCGATTGTCTAAGAAATACCCTCTCCGTACTAAAGAGAGAAATGTCCTGCCAATAATGCCAACGCCACATGAGAATACACTTATGGTACAGACGACCAATTGCCGATTATACGCACAATCACTCTTGCCTTGCACCACGGCAAGACCCGCCCTGTTTGTGAGACGTCAACGACGGTCCTATTTCGTCTTGGACACTCCGGCACCAATGACGCCAGGGAGCTTCTCCTCGCCGACGCTGAAGAGCAGACCGATGGCGGCGGTAAGGATGCCAACCAAGGCGATACCGAAACCAACGAAGAGCCAGAAGGGAACGCTAACGTCAATCTTCTGGCAGGCCCTGCCGCCCCAGTGCGTACGGCTGCCAGACTCGCTCTGAGTACTAAGGCACTTGCAGGCGAAGCATGTGCCCTGGTCGTTGCCGTTGGGCGTGGCGTACTTGTTGAGGCACTGTCCGTGTCCCGAGCAGTTGCTGGTGGCCTTGACACACGCATCCTCGGAATCGTAGCAAGACCTAATGGTTCCTCTCTGGATGTGGCCGGGGAACGGAGCGGTGCTCATGACGGGACTGGTAGGAGCGGTGCTCTTGACGGGACTGGTAGCCGCGGGCTTGTCGTGATCGTCCGCTTCGGTCATGACCTCCTCAACTTGACGGCGACGAAGCTCCTCAGACTTGGAGGACCAGTTACGGACCTGCGAGTTGCGGGATGACTCGGGCATGGCAATAACAACAGTTTCCATCTCGCCGTTGGCAGCGAGCTGCTTCAAAAGAGAAGCGCTCTCGGAGAGGGAGGAAAGGATAGATGGGTCCTGGGAAAGAGTCAACGTCAGTTAAACAAGAAACACAGGACACGATCGATGGGATAAGTGTTTACCTTCTTTACATCATATCTGACAACCGATGACTTGCCACTCCAGCATTGCTCCGCAAAGGGGTTGATAGCCTTGTCGAAAGCACAGTTCTTGGAGGTGACGCCAACAGACGAGAAGTCGTTGGCCAGTAGCAGGTCGTTGGCCGTAGTCGAGGGAGCATCTCCAACCCTGAAGCTAGGTCCAGAGCCAGAAAGTGACTTCTGCAGCGACTTGGCATCGTCGGAAGTGATTCCCTCCAACATAACGACGAGTTGGGACGGGTTTGTAGAGGCGGCATTGTCGAATAGGCCCTGGGGAGCCTTGCCGAACTCGTTCAGGTAGGTGACAGCTTTCTCGTTCGAGATAGACTCGGGGAGATCCCAGGATGCACGCTGGCCCTTGGGCGACAGGCGCTGCAGTAGGATAAGACGGGCAATCTGTCGTGGTAATGATGGAATTTCGGAACTCGAGGACTGCTTGGATTGCAGGAGGTATACGTCAGCGGGCTGGTTGGAGAGCGCAGTCGCGACACCGGCCAGGGCTGTCGCAAGCCCCACGGAGAGCTTCATGGTATCTTTTAGCCTGGATGGAGTTCGGATACGGGATTCGAGGAGATGGCGATGTGTAGGGGGGGGAGACGGCGTGATGCGGTTGTTTGATGCTGCTGCTGCTCTTTCTCTCGCTCTTTCCAAGCTGCGGCGTCGAGGAAGTCGAGCTCACACTGCTGCGGCGAGTGGTGCTGCTAGCGCTGCACGTTCCACCTTGGGTCTGGGTGGGATCCACTCGTCTCCCCGTGTCTCGTGGCCGGAGATCGGTTAATATGATGTTCCGGTAGGCGGCTCGTCGATTGCTCTGGGGTGGGGCTGCACCGTCTCTATGTCTTGAACACTGTACGTGCGTGGCCTTCTTGTTGCATTTCGCCTCCCCTCCAGCATATTTGCGCTAAGCTACGGGCTGCGGGATGTTATCGGAGCGGCCAAGGTGACACTGTGTGCTGATACGCTTCCAACGGAACCTCGGACGCCACTTAGGTACCTGCTGAGAGAAAGGCAACAGAGCAAGTGGCGGAGGCGCATTCAACCGTCGAATCAACTTTGTCAGGATCCTCGAGATTCCCCATACAAACCACACCCCAAACCTAGCTACGAGTCGCGGCAAAGGCGCAGACATTCAAGGTAGCCTTGTGTTGCGCGCATATCTTTTTTGACTATTCCTTTAGCTCGAGCCCTTGACGTTCCATGTTTACCTCTTTGGCACCGTCTTTCCCGCTTCCGCCGGCGTTGAGAACGACCTCGGCCCATTTTCAACAATAATCGCCACGCACATCTCGAGTCTGAAATCCCCCCACCGCGCCCTTCCAGCTGTACCAAATACAGTTCCTTCGCCTACGTCCGCTTGGCCGCCGAAGCTCGGCGAGCCTGCTTTCAGCAACGATGTGGCGGTTCCTTCGACCTCGCACGGGGGCAGCAAGTGCGAGCACTCTGGCTGCTGCTCGGGCGATCGCGCCAAAGGTTCCCAACCAACAGACCGTCATAGTGCAAAGGGTCAAGATATCTAGGCCTATGTTTAGGCCGAGGTGCGTAGGCAAGGGATTCTTCAGGTTTGAGCTTCGTTGCTGACTTCGGAAAGGACATTCCTCATCGGCGCAGGCATCTCGCTTGCCTGCTGGCAAATCTACTGGCAGACCGTACTAAATCCCTTTTTCCGACATGTAGACCGAGAATACGAGAACCTCTCGGTGGCGGAAAAGAAGGCGTTAGATGAGGAAATGGATGAGGAGACCGAGCCATGGTTTATCCCGTTTCCTTTCACGACCAAAGCTGTTAGACAACCACCGTACAAAGGCAGCGACCCGGAGTGGCAGCAGTATATAAATATTAGCAAGGATAAGGTGGCCCAACAGCAAATACGCAGTAAGCAGTGCCTCCTCCAGCGCCGTTTGACGTCAAGTTTGCTGATAAAGGTCACTCCCCTCAGGTCATCTATCACAAGCTGTGAAGGACTCTATCGAAAAGAGCCCAGCAATCACAGCCAGAGGCGGTACCCCGGTGAAGGTTAGGAGATATTGGCTGGATATTGATTTCCCGGCCCGGCCGCCCCCTGTGTTCTATTCCTCTGGGTAGGTTGTCGTCACTTTTCCGCTGTTACGTGGGGAAGCACTAACTTGGCCTTATAGACTACTGATGCAAGGCGATGGGCTCTACTGGTCCACGCAAGAAGTCGACTCCTTTGCCGTTAAACGTTTGGAGACGATTCTTTGGCCACGGGCCATGGCTGTTTCCGCATGGGCCTTTACGTCAGCGTTGGTCAAGCAACACGTTATGGGTATATCCCGATCGCTGGGCTTCGAGCCCAGCAAGCCCGCCCAGCCTTTTCCGCCGATAGGGAGCGGCAATATGCAACAGAAAACCGAGGGACCTCTGCCGTCTGCCAACAGGCAGACTCCGGATGGCACACCAGCAGAGAATGCATCTCACAACATTAGCAAAACAGCGGATCCCCGACAGACGGACGACCCAGAGAGCGGCGGCAAGACCAACTTCGTCAGGGAAACGGCCATGTCTCACATCGAGGGTATGAAGCACATCACGGCGGGTCCAGCAAGGGAGTTCATGAAGAAGCTGGTGCAAATGTGGGATCCGCCGAGGCAACACCCTCCGCGCGGGTTCGTCGTCGTCTCTGGGTTCGTTGAATGCGATTTGCCCAGAGCTACGGTTCTGGTTGACGTGTGGGGCTGCTGGGACCCCAAGACGAAGACGTACGTATCCGATTCGGTGTTCATGACCCTCAGAAGGGTGCAACCAAAGCGCCAGTCTCCTTCACGGGCGTGATGGGGTTCTATGAGGCAGAGGTCGGAAAGCGATAAGTATCATTTGCATAAGGGCGGCGTTGGGGTAGCGGCGAGTATCTATTGACCTCTTGGGTTTTCTGCGGCATGCGTTTGCGATTTTGTTTTCGCCAACAACACGCGCATAGGGTTTGGGAGTTTAGCGGAAGCCCTCCGAGGTCGCCGTCAAACGAAGCATTTTATACATTGGTAGATTGAGCGTTTGCTTTGTTCGTTATCAAGATACCATAGATGAGCTCAGAAATCGATCTGAGGCGTAGCGGTACAAAAAGAAGGGTGGGGTTCGAGGTTCCCCTCTTGACCCTTCATCAGGAGCAACTTCCATATAAATTCGTGAGTGGCACATTGCTGCCCGTCTGAACTCAATGTGACTCAGTCTTGCCATCATGAGGGAAACCGCGTCTGGTGAATGCAGTCAGTCCCCTGAGCAGATGGGTAGATGGTTGTCCTGCGGCAGTTGCTAACTTCTGGAGTAAGGAGGCAAGGTTACACTGATCGAATGTCGTCCACGCCTTCGATTCACAGACAGAACCAGCGCCTTTCTTTCCATCGCCAGGTACCACTGAATAGAGTCCAGCAAGTGGTGTTGGGGTGGGGTCTATGCGCCGACTGCGCCATGGTTCGTGTTGAGGCCGCAGCGAAAATGAGGCCAAACGACGCCTCTCGTACCACATCGACTGAATCAGACCGAAACCAGGTCCCACGACAAAACGGCCTCAGCATCCCCACCATGAATACATAACGACGTGGTCCTCCTTCCTCGTAGTAATATTCGACTAGCATAGACTGGCTGAAGTAGAAAGAGAGAAGAGAGAACAAAACACTACGAAACGCAACATTCTTCCTCCATCATGGCCAGCCACCTCCAACGCCGTCTGCTCCAGGACATCGCCGAATTGCAGCAAGAGCCTTATCCTCGCATCATCCTACATACCAGGGACGACGACCTACGTCGAGTATGTCTTGTTCTTCAACCAGAGGGCTGGATGCCTATGCACACCACCGTCATATTCGTCGATCGCTACCCTCTGGTTGCTCCGAAGATTAAGATGAATACGGCCGTGGAGCATCCCAACGTGTACGGCAGTTACATTTGCGCATCTATCCTCAATACCTCCGAAGGCTACACACCGGCGTACACCCTCAAGGGCATTGCAATCCAGATGCTAAGCTTCTTCAACAGCGATTCGGTCGAACAGGATTACGGCGAGTACCACGAGAACCTCAACTTGTATCGGCATGAAAGCCTAAAGCTCAAACAAACATTCTCCTGCTCCCACTGCGGCTTTGACGGGACCAAGACCAAGGCCGATTCTAGAAGGGCTCGGAGGCACGCCCAAAAGGCACCGTCATCGGCGCCAAGAGCCGTATCAGCCAATCAAGAGAGGCAGCAGGAATGCGTTGTTACATGTTTGCCGGACGAACTCCTTCTTGGAATCATCAAGGACCTCGACTTCCCAGGTCTAATCGCTTTCTCTCATGCTTGCCCGAGGGTCGCAGAAATTCTCCGCAGATACGACATCATACGGTTGAAAGAGCTCCAATGCTTCGTCACGAAAACCAACTTCCGGAACACCAAGCTTGGTGTTGGAGTCTCGGTGCCAAGGGGCAAACGAGCCATCGAGTCCGAGTTCGACCTGATTTCTCTTTGTGCGTTTCAGGATCTCGGTGTCCGCCTCTCCGTTCACCACATCAGCTTTGAACATTGGCTACCGCTGCCTCTTTCGCGCCGTCACTGGCGGTCCATCGAGGAACACGTCGCGCCGGTGATGCACAGCCTTGCGAGCGCTATTGCGTTACCGAGCACGAATAACTCGTCAGTGGGTGTTCTGGCCGCCTTTATGAACGACATTGTTGTGCGGCTTAACCAAGTTGAGACGTACACGTCTCCCCGCAAACCATCGTATGGTGGTCGTGATAATGTCAGAGCAGCAGCCTGCAAAAGCACGTTGCGGCATGCGTCCGAGAAGGCAATAGAGTCATACTTTCATCTTTTCCACCTGCTGCTCTGCCTTGCAACTGCGGATGCACAACTCGTCGCGGATGCCAACAAAAAGATACAGGTGTTCATGGGTGGTAAGACGTCCAAGGTGTCCTGCCCGAATCTTGGTCACCTTCTCGTCTACTTGCTCATCAGCGACCTTGAAATCACAGAAAGATTGAGAAAGTCAATCATCACAGAAGCGATCACCCGAAACGTGGTTTGGATGCTGGACAAACGAGGCTCCAACATGCCCGAGCTGAGCTACCTTGAGCCAGATCGCGTTTCGGGGTATCGCCTGAAGAAGACGTTCGAGGCTAGCCGTACCTCGTACCGACTCTTGATGTTTTCCGAACTCTTCCGTCGGATTGCCAGGCCTTCGAGCGATAAGACGCTGGCGCAGGTTCGGGACGAGCTCTTCGATCGTCACGGAGCGCCCCCTCCCGGTGCCGCTCTGCAGTTGTCCTCGGAAGTCCGCCGCCTACATGACATCGATAACTTCCCGCATTTGTTCAGGGAGATGGGCATCGTGAACCTACCAACGGCAGAGAACTTCACGAGCGTCCTGCGCGACTGTGTGCGGGAGAGTATGCAAAGGGGTTACTCCGTCTATGGATTACCGGATAGTATGGCCCTGAGCTTGCGGCGCCAGGTAGAGCCGAACGTCGGGCTTCGGGAGGCGTTTATTGAAAGGCGCCCACCTGGCGGAAGCTATCTATCTCGTATTACCTTTTTTCCGAACAAGAAGCTTCAACGGTGAGGCACTGTTCGGTGGTTGATGGCTAGTACGAGAAATCATTCGGATGGTGTCCAGGGATAGTGGTTATGATGCCCCTTTTTAAGAGCACAACATGCTCTGACAAAAGACGAAAAAGAAAAAGACAAGTCAACCTGTAAGAATCATTCCTGAGGCTTCTTAATTAGAGGAACCAAATTATGAACACTGTGACCATGACCGGCCATGTAGCATATTTACTTATTGAGCATACCTAGTACATGGAGATGGGGGCGAAGTGAAGGCGGCTCGGTGAGCGTTGATGCCTTCGGTGAGGGAGGAGCGCATTGACCAGGCATTCCTTACGTAGACATCGGTTCTCTTACATAAGCCATCCTTCTCCTACACCCTCCCTCCCTCCCTCCCTCAACCTCACCCAGGTCCTCCGTCCTCTGCTGTTCTCTTGAACTCTTCAATCACAGGTGATGCCTCCGGGAAGGGAATTGCTTCCCCGCCCGAGGTGAACACATTCCTGGTTCGCCTACTGCTTCGTCTTCAAGAGTATTTGAGCCGCTCACCCGGTCTGCGAGTACCCACCGCCGATATGGTGCTGGACTTACAACGCCTGCGTACCTAGACTGTCGACACTCGTCCTCCGACGGTCTCTCCTCTCTCTCTCTCTCTTTCTCGTACGGACACGCACGGAGCCGAAGGCATCACGGCCACGACCACACACTCTGGCTTCAAGGCATGGAGCATCGGTCGCGCGAACTCACATTGGAGTGGTTGTCTTGTGTAAATTTCATGACTTTGGCCCGTCGCCATCCCTGACCTCTCAATCTGTTCGACGGTCTTTACCCAAACACCCAAACACCCAACGCAAGCAGATCATCCAGTACCCTATTCATCCTCTAAAAAAAAAAAAGCAAGACGTATCGTCAGACTCAATTGATTACGCTACGCCGTACAACACCAGGAAAATCCATCGTTTTCATGACCGAACGCCCGCGAGACCATCTTCCCATCGCGACCCCGGTCTCTCGGCATCTTGTCAACGCCCCTCTACCACTGACATGTAAGCCATGGCTTCTTCCACTGCGCCAAACGTCAGCAATCATGCTCGCGACAGGCAGAGGCGCCGCGAAAAAGACATGACGGGGTCAAAAAAGAGGACGGCACTGACTTTGAGACAAGACCCTGTCGCGGCCGGCGAGATACCACGCCTCGTTGATGCGGTCCTCGTCGGCCTCGTCACCTCGGCAGGCGAAGAATTGGACGTCTGTGGACAGCGGCGCGATGTCGGGGGTGCGAAGCCTGGGGTTGCGGGGGGCCAGTGGTGCTGACGGCTGCTCGGTGTAGGCAGAGACGCCCTCGTAGGCGTCGGTTTGGCCCTCGTCGGGAAAAAGGATGAAGTCATCGTACGGCGCATGCTTGTACAACGACCCATCCTCATACCTCGTAGATTCGCTCCTGCTGCTGGATAGTGCGTGGCGGTCTCCGTGGCCGGTTTTCTGGCTGCTCCACGATCCGATGGCAAGAAGGGCACCATGGTCCACGCTGCGCCTGCTTCTCCGCGACTCGAGCCTGGAGGTTTGTCGATGTGTTTGAGACCGGTGTCTCGTCTGTGACGAGGCAGGCATGATGGACTGCTGCTCCTCGGCCATGTGTTGAGGCATGATGTTGTACGAGCAGTCGGCTGCGTAGAATGCTCGCATCGACTCCTGACCTGGGGAAGCCGGTGAAAGGCGAGCAGGTGCCCTGGAAGGAGTTCGCCCAGGCCTTGAGCCGTGAGGGGAAGTGATCTCTCGTGATGGCGGCACCCGTGAGTGATATTGGTGTCCTGAGCTCACTGGTGATCTAGATCGCGACAATGGGGTCCACCCCGGGTGAGAGTTAAAGGTTAGAGGTATGGAAGCCATGATTGTACCCTTGGCAGGACTGGTAAGGGATGTCGAAGAGGTAGTTGACGAAGCCGGCGTTGGCTGACGAAGTCGCCAAGGAAGTAAGGCGAGGGTTGATGAGGTGGAGGAATTGGGAGGAAGATGGCCTCTATTCTCAGCTCGAGGAGGTCGTGCAGTGGTGGTGAATGGCCGGGGAGGAGTCTGATGAGGTCTGGTGGACTCCAGCAGCCTGTACGTGATGGAAAGTGATGGTCAAAAAGGGATTTGGGGTGTTGGGAAAGGGTTGATAATGAGACTGGGAAAGCCAGAGAGGAGGAGGAGAGGTTGTAAGAAGGAGGGTGGTGGGATACTCGAGGGTTTTATGTGTGAGTCCCCGTCCCCGAGTGCTCTCTCTTCCTCCCGGCCAATCAGCGACTGGAATTCCTCTCACCCCCCGTTGAGTGCTAACGGCCCCGACACGGCACCCGGGCTCGCACTGGACCAGTCTTCCTCCTGCTGCCGTCCATGATTGTTCCCGTCCCCAATTCCGTGTTGTCGTCTCATGGAGCCAATGCAATGGCTCGCAGGGTCGTAGGAAGTCACCAAGACGTTGCTGGATGTCATCGGAGGCTTCAGGGCGTCGTCGGACGGTGCTGGTTGTAAGTCTCGAGTTCCACCTCTCCTTTGTCGTCTCTTGTCCCTGGAACATCACTGGCATCATTTCTTCCATCTTCCAAAGTCTTTTGACGTGTGTTTGAACCACGCTCTGCCTTTTCTTTGCTTCTCTTGCCTAATCGGTCTGGGTATTGGCCGGCGTCTTGGCCCTGCAAAGGAGCCTCTGTCTGAGATTGGACATCTCAACAAGATTTCCATCGTGCCTTGTATGCCTGCATTGGACCTCTCTCAAAAGCTCGCAGTCCTTTCTTTTCCATCGGTTTGATTCGAGAAGCTGATACTCAAGCTTGATCTCATCGTTGCCTTTGCATGGTGCCGTAGTTCGGTGCTTGCCCGGCTGAGGCACGATAGTCCGTGACTTCCCACTGAGCCAAGACAACCCTCTTCCTCTCACGTTTTGCAGCCTGGATCATGTGCGGATCAGATCCGATGCACTTATCATCGGTATGGTGCACCAACTTCCCAGTTAAAGTCCGGTTGTCGGCCTCCATCCCACCTCCAAGACCAAAACCTGAGGCGCGTGAAGAAGTTGATGGTCTTGAGACGGCTCGAATCCCAGAAGAACAAGCCAAAGAGCCGGCAGTTGGTCATCCGTATGTCATTGCAAGTTGAGCCGGGGAACAATCGGTATGCCCAATACCAGGCCTCTTCTGGCCCCTTATCGACATCCTCGGTCACCGGGGACCGTCGCACATGCTCCTCGTACTCGGCCTCTGTGAAATCTAAAAGTGCTTTCTGGAATGGAAGTTCCAGATTGCTCAATTCGACAGATTCATCGACGGCGTCGGTAAACCAGGAGTAGACCTCGCCCGGCCGGTTGTAGCTGGCGTAGCGCGGCTGCTGCGGAAGATCCAAGAGGAGCTGGTAGAATTGGGTGGCCGGCGACTTGGACACTTTGTAGAGGAACCTGACTCCAAAGCAAAGTAGCCGCGCGTGATTCTGACTGATGTGACAGTCACTGCGCTCCAGGTTCGGAGGTAGGACGGGAGGCGTCCAATACACCACCTGCGCTCCGTTTCGTGGGCCACAGTGGTGCGTCTGGAGGGCCTCGAGCTTCCGTAATTCCACAAGAGCATGCAATGCTGGTAGAGAATTAGCATTCATGGTCATAAGATGGAATTAGAATGTCAGCTTACGAGGGCCAATGACAGCCGCCGCGAGAAGGTCTCTGATGGCGACCAGCTGTTCGATGTCCCAAGGCGACAAACAGTCAAAGAAGTGTGCTCTTTGGAAGTTGACAAGATCCAGGTTAAACCGTACAACTTCCGGGTCCCTGAACAGGTTGCAGTAGATCTCGAAACGATACAATGCTCTCTGGAATCGGGCCGCTTCGGCAGCTGAAGGTTTCTCGGCCGTGGCGGGCGGATCGGGCCAGTCATGCCGGTCTTTGGCCAGACCGTGTTGCTCCTTCACGAGGCTTTGCAGGGCAAGGTCTTGGAACTTTGATCCCAGGTGTCCTACATACTTGTGCAGCTCAGACAGCGCGGCGCCATCTGACAAGCTTATCTTTGGGGGAATAGGGGCTCGCCTCTTGAGATACTCGTCACTGAAGTTGGCGACCAGATCAAGGTCTCTCGGGTCGAACTTGGAAGATTCGAGTGCTGCGATGGCGTCCGAGAGAGTACGGTGGCCTACTTCGTTTAGGAGCACCTGCCGACATGCCGAGGGAGCGCAGCGAAGGTATGTCGAGGATGCGAGAGCTGTGTTTCTGAGACAGTTGAAGTCGGGCAGATAGGAGAGAATCGCAACCCATGTTTCGTCCGGTACGAGCCGAGTCATTTCGTCGTCCAAGGCTCACTGTTGGCCTGAAAGAGCAGCATCAGATAGTGGATTTCCGGGGAAAAGTGACGCAGACTTCCGTAACGGAGTGCAACATCAGGTCGATTCTCGCTTCGCTGGACTGCATATGTGCAGTGTAGTACCGCTTTTGATTCGTAGCGTTAATGGCAAAGGCTGTTGTAAAAGCCCTTCGGCCGATTGCAGTCTCAAGCACTGGGCAATTGAAAATAAATTCAGTTTAACAGGGTGATTAAGGAACGGAACTGCCAGTTCTAGGAATGAGTGGATGTCATGGCGCTACATGCGCGCTGGCACTGCGTATTTGCTTCCTGAACGGCGCAGAGCTGGGCTAGCGGAAGGATGCTGCGACGCCAGGAAAAAGTCGTGGTGCTCATGTAGCAAAGTGTTTTTGTCAAGATGCGAGTGTTGGCTACTGAGCCGGGTGCCCCAATGTGTTGTCGTCGTGAGATGACTTGCTTGATGTAGCCGCCGTTTGGCGTTTGGTTGGATGGGATGGTTACTCCGTAGATAGTTAGGCCCGAAGTGTACAGTGCAGACAGTCAGGTTCGGAATAGCCAGCTGGATTAGCCATACTGTATGGGCCCTCACAAGAGCAACCTCCAATCAAAGCTCCGTATCGAACCACTAGACCGTAAACGGCTAGCGCTCAATTGCTCTCAAGTCTCGGTGCAGGAAGGTGCAGTGAATTGCTGGTCGGGAGCAAGCTCGCGTCAAATCCCTTCCCCAGCCCGGCCACGGTACCTCTTCGCGAACGTCACCCTCTCCCGCCCTATCCCACTTCGCGCCATCAAGCCTCAGTTGTCGCATCCTTACCACGGAGAAGCTTTGGCCCCGTGTTCAATTAACCTCCATCCGATAAGCCGTCGTCGCGATGGGCAAGAAGAAGCGCGGTCACCCCGATGTCGAGGACGTCCTCGCCCGGCCGTGGTGCTACTACTGTATGCCTACACTTCCCGTGCTGCTTCGACCCAGAATGCGCGTGCTGACTGCTCTACAGGCGAGCGTGACTTTGAGGATCTGAAGCTCCTCATCTCCCATCAGAAGGCCAAGCACTTCAAATGCGACAGATGCGGTCGCCGACTCAACACCGCTGGAGGTCAGTCCTCGATGCGCTCTCCTAGTCGTGCCATCGCAAGCTAACGTGTTTGGCTATCTAGGTCTCTCTGTCCACTTGAACCAAGTCCACAAAGAAACTCTCACCCAGGTCGAGAATGCGCTACCGAACCGACAGGGTCTCGACGTGGAGATCTTTGGTATGGAGGGTATTCCCCAGGACATCTTGGATCAGCACAGGAATCGCATTATCCAGAACTTCTACCAGGCCCAGGAGGATCGTCGTATTGCCACGGGAAACCCTTTGCCTGGCCAGTCAAAGCAGCCGAGGAAGAAGCTCAAGGTCGAGACGCCCGAGGAGCTGAAGGCCCGTCTTGCTGACCACCGCGCACGGGTTGCCGCCGGCCATACTCCAGGCACCAGCGGCAGCCCTGCTAACGGCGCCCCCGCGAGCGCGAGCCCGGGTGCATTCGTAAGCTACGCCCGTCATCCGGTTGAAGATCTCCTTAATGCTAACTGATCAATGCAGAACAACTCCCCGTATCCCCCTCCGCAAGCGCCCTATGGAGCGTCTCCCGATCAGAGTTTCCCGCCTGGTGCTGCGCCCGGCGGCCCTGCGTTCCCGCAGCCAGGCTACCCACAGGGCAACTATGCCGGCTTCTCTCCATCATCTCTTCCAGCAAGACCGACGAGCGGCCTGCAAGCGATGCCCGGCCTCCCTCAGCGCCCCCCCCAGTATGGTGGCCAGTTCTGGAACGGCTCTGGCGCCCCGCCACCTGGGTACCCCGGAGCATCAACTGTCGATGAGTTGGTCTCTGGCGCGGCGCAGCACGGAGACGAAATTGACGAGCTCATTCGCCGGGCCGAATCTGGCATCAAGGCGCCCAGGAAGCCCGAGGACGAGGCTGCAGAGGAGGCCGCTGCCGATAAAAAGTCGAAGAAGGATAAGAACGGCAGGATGTTCTACGCAGACACGGAGGTCAGCCCGGAGGAGCGCATGGCACAATTACCGAGATACGCCTACGTGCCGCCTGCATCTTAGCCAATGGTTGGCTAGTTGAATGTTGACTGGAGGCGTCGCGGCTCGAACTCGCTCAATCAACGGCGCTTGCCACAACCACACGCTTCCACCAAAATGACGTGATTTTCTATACTCGGGCGAGGACGACGGCATCCCACCGGAGCGGAGTTTCAATGGCGCAGCAGGGTTTGGAATGTATATAACTGTAAGGAACGCACGAAAAATTCCGTCACTGTACTCATCGTAGGCTGTGGCGCTGAACAAAATGACAGGTTCTGCGCTCCCCAATGGACCACCTACTAGTGATGTTTGCCGTTGATCGAAAGTTGTTGAGATTGGCAAGCTCTTGACCATCTGCCACATTCATATCGGCTCATATTTTGCAGGAGACGGGTTGGACGACTAGCAGCATATTTGAACCTGGCCTCGGCCGAAAGGTATGCTGGCCTGACGGGATTGTATATTGCCTTGGTCAACGTTATGCCTGAACACCCCCCGTCCGCGCTTCCCCAACGACTCATCCCTGATATCTAGGGGAGACTCGTTACACATACAAGTCCAGTCGCGTGGCTGATTAACATCACAAGATCACTGTCTACTATGTTCGGACCACCAACGGCTTGCTACCTGGTTATCTGCAATGCTGACCCGCAAGCTTATTAGGGCCAAATACAATTACTTCGAACATATATGTGTTGCATCGACAAGGGTAGACCTGCAAAGCTTAGTGAGGCCTTATACTTCATACATGTCAGGCACTAGTCGACCGAAGTTTTGGATCTGCCTACCGCGCCTCAGTTCTGTACTGGACGGAGTTAGCCGACATCACTGGATCTTATTTTTGACATGCTGCAACTGTTACGGCAGTGGTAAGGCGTTTCTTGGCCATGCGCCCTCACAGTCGACTTCGAGTGTATGGCCGAGGGCGGCTATTTACGATGAACTTGCGACTGGAGATACAATCCGAAGTTATCAATGCACTCCACCAACCCCTTGGCAAGTACCAGGAGAGGCTGCCGGAGTCCAGTGACGAAACAACGCAACGTCATATCGACCAGACAGGCCTTCCCAAGTCAAGGCTGTTACGCAAGCTCACTGGTATTGCTTGATCCGGTATCCAGACCTCAGTGGATAGTGTGCAAATCAAGGCTCATCTTAGGGAGGTCTGCTCGGCGCCAGACATCCAGTGCCATTGCGTGTGACAGGCAGTCTTGGAGCAGATGAGCCTAGTACAATTATTGTGAGGCTTCTGTCTGGGTTCATCTCCCCGCTTTCTTCAACTTGGATTTATCTCGCTGGCACAAGCTGCTGTTCTCGGTGGCCAACGTGGAGCGGCGGTCGTACAACCAAACGATTCCTGTGTAGAACAGTAAAGTGTGAACGTGTTATTTACGACTGATAGTTCTGCAAAGTTGGGAAGCTAAGTGTATAGTGTCCAATAGAAAGATAAACGAATCTAGGGACATGATGGAGCAAACATGTGACGCGGTGCCTCCTTGATCAATGCCTACGGCCTCTGACGAAGGCCAGTACCAACCAGTGACATGAACACATCAATTGGCCCTCACTACGTCTTCCCGAATGGTCTTCCACTATGAGATACCTTGATGACGCGTTACTTGCTTGTGATTTCCAGCTCCTTTCGATTATGGGATCGAAGAAGACGCCGGGTCTGTCAAGACGATGGCCTCATCCCCGCCGCCCTGGTGCGTCCGGGTAATTAGGGAACCAGACGAACACGGCTTGTCTGATGGTCCCCGGCGATGGGGAGATGGCATGCTTGTTTGTATTTGCCATCAGGCAAATACCTACAACGTGGAGATATGCGCATCGCGGCTAAATGCGACCTCTCCACTTCCAGTACCACCAGCCGTTTTCTCCCCCGCAGTCATTCTGCCACGGACACCCAGATCGACAAAGCCTTGGATCTCCAAAAGGAACGCATTTGGGGTAGGTAGGTAGCTCTCGTACGGGTTCCTGTACCTCGTGGGGTTTTCTTAGCATGAAGTTAAGAATTATGCTTGTTTTGTTCATCAAAGCTAAACATAACATCTCAACATTGTTAACCCTGAAGAGCCAATTCGGTGCCCTAACTACAGCACAACATCAAACCAAGCTGTCTGCCGCTCAAGATAGAAGCTTCGTCTTCGGCAGCCGGCTCGTAGGTTGAGCTAGGGTAGGCTGGACCGGTCAACAGTGTGGGGTAGTGGGCTTGGAAGCTACTCGCTCCAACACCATACATAGTAGTGCGCTGCATCGCGTGCGGGGACGCTCGACTCAAGCATCTCGCAGACTGATGTCTCGTCGGTACAGTCAACCGAGGTCACCATGAGTTGTTCCTTCTGGCAGGGGTCTAAACAAGCTCGTTTGCCGTCTTCGGCCTATCACGAGACGAGTAGAGAAGTAGAAGTGGCACCTTTATCCGTTGACCAGGAATGACCACACCCGTCTTGGCCGGTGACATGTATCCCAGGGCGTTCCTGCGTGTGCTTCCTGTCCCATTATTGGTGGTGAAATGATCAATGAGATTGCGGTGCTATTCCCCTGGGCTCCCACCTCTCTGTGCACGGGAAGCGTCATCCTGGCTTGGTTCACCGGCCGTTCTTGGGTCGTGTGTTTAACAGGACCGCATAGTTGGGGATTCTGCTTTGTAGTTATATAATGGGTACAGCTCGTGTCCCATCGACAATGTGTGGTGCCCCTCTGGTCGTTACCTTGCTCTCGACCTTTCGCAGTCTTACGTGGTTGGTCTGCTGCTGAGCTTCCTCAAGCCCGCACGCAGTCATGGCCTTCGTCAACTTGAAGTCCATCGCGCTGGTGGCACTCTCGGTTCTGACGCCCCTGATTACAGCCCTTGGGCAGAAGCAGATCATCTCCTTCGAAAGCGGCTCAGGCAACTTCCGGATTGCGGGAGGAGACGTCGGAACTGGTCAGATCCTGGTGTCCAGCGACGACTACTGGGGCGTTATTCGAGCTGCCGGCGACTTGGCGCTTGACTTTGGTCGCGTCACAGGTACGGCCTACACCCTCAGCAATGGCGTGAATGGCTCGGAGCCCGCTTCCTACACCTTTGCTCCGGTGGACGTTAGCAATAACACTGTTGTAAGTATCAATCTTCATATGTCAGAAGTTGATCTACGCAAAGTCTAAGCCTTCTTTCTCAAGAGGCTTTAGAGAGAGGGTCGTTCCAATATAAGCGAAGCTCCCAATGCTGACCATTGCAGTACCGCGTCGAAGACGAACAGTCCTTCACCGGCCCCAACTACACCGACCCGAAGCCAGGCAGCACAGTCGTCATCGCCGGTACCGTCGGCCATTCAAAGTTCATCGACGACCTCATCGCAGCCCAGAAGCTCAACACGAGTGAGATTGATGGGAAATGGGAGTCTTTCGTGAGCCAGTTGGTTGAAAACCCCGTCCCGGGATGCTCCCGCGCCCTCGTCATTGCCGGCAGCGACCCCCGAGGCACCATCTACGGCATCTACGACATCAGCGAACAGATCGGCGTCAGTCCCTGGTACTTCTGGGCCGACGTGCCTCCCAAGAAGGCCGCCGAGATTTATGTCTTGCCCGAAGGCAAAGTGCAAGGATCTCCTTCGGTCAAGTATCGCGGGTTCTTTCTCAATGATGAGCAGCCGGGCTTGTCCAGCTGGGTCTCGTGAGTTCCACGGCTCTTCCACTGAGGTCGAAATGCTGATGCGTTGGCAGGTCACAATGGAACGACACCTGGAACGGCGCCGCAGGATACAACCACCACTTCTACAGCCTTGTCGGCGAGCTTCTACTCCGTCTCCGTGCCAACTATCTCTGGCCGACAGTCTGGGGCAGCATGGTGTACGTCGATGACCCGCTCAACCAGCCCCTTCTCGATGCGTACGAAGTCGTTCTGGGTGGTTCCCACACAGAGCCCATGATGCGCGCCCAGAACGAGTTCGGGACGTTCTACAAGGGCCAGTGGGCGTACAATCTGAACAACAAATCCATCGACGACTACTTCCGGTACGGTGTGCAGCGTGCCAAGCCGTACAGCCGTAACAGCCTGTGGACGATGGCCATGCGCGGCACGGGCGACACGGCTATCGAAGGCAACTTGGGAGTTGAAGCCATTGTCGCGATGTTGGAGGTACTCGTGCAGAACCAGCAGAAAATCATCGCCGAAGGCCTCGGGATCGAGTCTGCAGCCCAAGTTCCGTCCCTGTGGTGCCTCTACAAGGAGGTGCAGTCATACCAGGAGAGAGGCCTCCACGTGCCGGAAGACATTACCCTCCTCTGGGCCGACGACAACTGGGGTAACGTCCGAAGGCTGCCGCTGGTGAACGAGACGAGCCGTAGCGGTGGTGCTGGCGTGTACTACCACTTTGACTACGTCGGCGGCCCACGCGACTACAAATGGATCAACACGATCCAGCTGGAGAAGACGGCAGAGCAGATGTCCCTTGCCTATGCACGAGACGCCCGCAGGATCTGGATCGTCAACGTTGGTGACCTCAAGCCCCTCGAGATCCCCATCAGCCACTTCTTCGACCTTGCGTACGACACAGAGAAATGGGGCGTCGACGGCACCGGAGACTGGCTCAGCTCCTGGGCGACAAGGGAGTTTGGCGACAGTCACTCGTCCGAGATCACGGACACCTTGACAAAGTACGGCATGTATGCCGCTCGCAGGAAGTTCGAGCTGGTCCAGCCCCAGACCTACTCCGTCATCAACTACAACGAGGCAGACGCAGTCTTGGAGCAGTGGGCCGCCCTGCACAAGCAAGCTCAGGCGGTGTACGATGCTCTCGATGAGGAGTACCGTGCCGCGTTTTTCGAGATGATGCTGCACCCCATTACCGGCGGCGAGATTCTGCACAAGATCCAGATTAACGGGGCGAAGAACCAGTTGTACGCTGGGCAGAAGCGCAACTTGGCCAATAATGTTATCGATGAGTCCAGGGGCCTGCTCGACGCCGACGCCGAGCTGACCAACAGATGGAACGAGCTGCTTGACGGGAAATGGGTGCACATGCTGGACCGTAAGTACCACCACGCCATCCGTCGAGGGGCACGGCGCTGACACGAGGTAGAAACCCATCTCGGATACGATGACTACTGGCAACATCCCATGCGCAACACCCTCCCTGATATGCGCTACGTCCAGACCCAGTTCCCCTCATTGGGCGGACAGATTGGTGTTGGCGTGGAGGCCTCCAACGCCAGCGTCCAGGGAGACGACAAGTGGCACTCCAACTCGGGCAACGACCTCACCGTGCCCCCTCTGGACCCCTACGGCGCCCTCACGCGCTACTTTGAGGTCTTCAGCCGTGGCAACAAGGAGTGCCCCTGGGAGGCCAGCCCGTCGCAGCCGTGGGTGAAGCTTTCGCAGTACGAGGGGGTCGTTGGCGGCGGGAACGGCACCGACAACCGCGTCCTCATCTCGATCGACTGGGAGAATGCACCAGTGGCTCCCAACGCAACGCAGGTGCCCATCAACGTCACGGCGGGATGCGTGGGCAAGGAGAAGTATGCTGGCTCGGGACAAAGGGTGATTGTGCCGGTTGTCAACCGCAGGGTCCCGTCCAACTTCACAGAGGGCTTCGTCGAGTCTGACGGGCATGTGTCGATTGAAGGCCCGCACTACCAGAAGATCGTCGAGCCAAGCAGCACCTCAAACAGCAGCAGCAGTAGCAGCAAGCTCAAGTACCACGTGCTCAAGAACTACGGGCGCACCATGGGCGGAGTCACGTTGTACCCGGCCGAGTCGGAGAAAGTCAAGCTCGGCGAGGGGCCGGCGCTGGAGTACAACATGTATCTCTTCAGCAACACCAGCAAGGCCACCGTCACGCTGTACATTTCGCCATCGAACAACTACCTCGGCGACGGCAACCCGCTCGAGTACGGCATCTCGCTGTACCCGACCGGCGGTGCCCAGCCGCAGCCCAAGACGGTGCAGCCGGTGGGTAAGACACAAGGCCAGAACATGCCTTCGGGATGGGACGGTGCGGTGGCCGATGCTGTGTGGGGACTCAGCGGCAACTACACGACGACGACGTTCAACGTCACCCAGGAGGGCGCGTACACCTTGCGTGTATGGGCGCTTCTTCCGAACATAATCGTGCAGAAGATCGTTGTCGACCTCGGCGGCGTTAGGAAGTCGTACCTCGGCCCCCCCGAAAGCTTCTTGCTGGGACGTGATGAGCAGGGTGCTGCACACCGGACGACGTTTACCGACACGCCTGGAGTTCTCGGGGGTAGATCAGAGTAGAGTGCAGAAAAGGGGTTGTTGACGACTAGGACGACGAGGACGACGAGACTGCGGGAGTGAACTAGACTGAATGTTGGGAGGCCGTGATTGGCTAGACGGAAAAAGCAGATGGAGGCGATGGACGAAGCAACATCTAATTTAATAACTGATGGAAGAGGAACATGGAATTACTTGCCCTTTGGACCACAAGTAAACGGCCCAGTTTAAGCCCAGTTTAAGGACTTTTCGTTGGTCCATGGCGCGCGTAACGTGTTTTTGCAGCGCCTTTGTTTGGGACATGTACGGATAGAGAGACACACTCTTTCTTTGTCCACCGAGGGCCTTCGTTGTTTGTGGCTGGAACCAAGGCACCAGCCTCAACCCGTCGTCGGCCCACTCTATCCAGGGCCAGTAATGTGTGGCTTGCCAGAAATCACCCTTTCTCATTTGTGTGTCGTGCAGTTGAGTGGAGCCATAATGAGTGAACCAGGCTTAGCGTATCCACAGTTACCTCGCTTAAATGGCTCCCGGTCGCCTGGAGCAACGGCGCCAAAAAACAACAAACGTCAGTCAGTCAGTCACTTCACTCGCTCACTGCAAAGTCAGCCCAGCCGAATGGAAACGGGGGGTCCCTCTTCAAGACATTCACTCACACGTCTCGTCTCTGTCCGCTACTCTCCTAATCTCTTATCCATCTGCAGCTTCCATCCAACATCGACCGGCAAAGGTAGAGCGACCAGCCAGCAGAAGAAAGCTGCCCGTTCTTTCCTCACTCTCACTAACCCCCCCCCCCCCCTTAGCCCAACAGCAGCCGCCTCGCTCCTCTGCCGGCCATATTCCCTTGATTCTCTTCTCTTTTTTCCACCCACATCTCTTCCTCCTCGCACATGCTTGGTCCGCGCTGCAAAGCGGCTTTGTTTATTTCTTGAATTCACCAACTCCCGTTTGCTGCTGCTCCGACACCCATCCTCCGACTTGGGACTCGGAGCTCGACTTGTTTACAGTCTTGGAGCGAGCAGGCGGTTCGAGTCCGAACCTTTTATTGCAACACACGACACGACACGACACGAAACCTGTATATCACATTCACAAATAACAGCAAACATGGTCGCCGACCCTAATGCCGCCTCCATCACGGTCGCAGGTTCGTCGCGCAGCCTCCACTGCTATGCTGTGAATGTAGTTACTGACCTCTGTTTCCCTATAGTTCGAGTGCGACCGTTCACGATCCGAGAAGCTGCCCAGCTGTACGTTGAATCCACGGAGGAAGTGCGACCAATGCGAACAGCCTACTGACCAAGTCCAGAACTCGCAACGATGAGGGTACCGTCTTCCTCGGCGACGGCTCTCTCGCCGCCGCACCGCCGAAGCTCCAGAGGGGTGGTATCAGGCCGGTCATCAAGGTCGTCGATGACAGATGCCTGTGAGTGCTTCACCTCCCGCCCGCCGTTGACTTCCCACCCTAACATCTCCCTCCCTCCCAGAGTCTTCGACCCTCCCGAGGACAACCCCGTTCACAGGTTCGGACGGTCTGTCGTCCCCAACGGCAAGAAGGTCAAAGACCAGACCTTCATGTTCGACAGAATATTCGACGAAAACGCAACACAAAACGACGTGTACGAGGGCACCACAAAGCAGCTTCTCGATAGCGTCCTTGACGGCTACAATGCTACTGTCTTCGCCTATGGCGCCACCGGTTGCGGCAAGACGCACACCATCACCGGCACATCACAACACCCAGGAATCATCTTCATGACGATGCAGGAACTTTTCGAAAAGATCAACGAGCGGAGCCAGGACAAGACCACCGAGATCACTCTCTCCTACCTGGAGATCTACAACGAGACCATCCGCGACCTGTTGATTCCCGGAGGCAGCAAGCAGGGATTGATGCTCCGTGAGGATTCAAACCAGGCCGTGTCTGTCGCAGGCCTGACAAGCCACCACCCCAAGAACGTGCAGGAGGTCATGGACATGATCGTCCAGGGTAACGAGTGGCGTACCGTCTCGCCGACCGCCGCCAACGCGACATCCTCTCGCTCCCACGCTGTTCTCCAGATCAACGTCGCGCAAAAGGATCGCAACGCCGACGTCAACGAGCCGCATACCATGGCCACGCTCAGCATCATCGATCTTGCCGGTAGCGAGCGTGCCAGCGCCACCAAGAACCGCGGCGAGCGTCTGCTTGAAGGCGCAAACATCAACAAATCCCTCTTGGCCCTGGGAAGCTGCATCAATGCCTTGTGCGACCCGCGCAAGAGCAACCACGTACCATATCGCAACAGCAAACTTACTCGACTCCTCAAATTCTCCCTCGGAGGCAACTGCAAGACGGTCATGATTGTGTGCGTCAGTCCTTCGAGCGTCCACTTTGACGAAACACAAAACACGCTCCGATACGCCAACCGAGCCAAGAACATCCAGACAAAGGTCACCCGCAACGTCTTCAACGTCAACAGACATGTCAAGGACTTCTTGGTCAAGATTGACGAGCAGATTGCGCTGATCAACGAGCTCAAGGCGCAGCAGAAGGATGCCGAGAAGATCTTTTACGCCAAGTTCCGCAAGCAGCTGGAAAAGCGCGACTCGGTCGCCCGCGAGGGCATCCAACGTATCCGGGTGGCCTACGACAACTCTACAAACGACAGGCGAGACAAGATCAACAACATGAAGAAGCTGCGGGCTTTTGAAAGGCGGATCGGCCTGCTTTCCGCCTGGATTGCCTCCTTCGATACGGTCTGCGATCAGCGGGGAGACGAGGATTCAATGCCGGCGCCCCTCGTTGCCATCCGCAAGACAGCTCAAGGCATCTTGGCCGAGTTGGAGCACAGCCGCCACCACATTCACCAAAAGTTGGAGCACACCAACTGGGAACGGTCCATCGATACGGCCCTTCACCATAGCATCAAGCAGTTGCCTGGGGGCGAAGCCGACGCGGCCGAGATTGACACATTGACGCGCGAGGCAGAGCTCCTCAAGGCCAATTTTGGTCGAGACGCCAACCGGGAGGTTCTGGAAATGGACAAGGTGGGCGACGCGGCCATGGTCCAGGTCCTCCTGACGGCGCAGTTTGACATTTTGGCGTCGCTCGAAGACACGTTGGAGATGAACGAGGAGGATGCCGTTTCACACGCAAAGCGGATTATCAACCGTTTGCTGGAAGTCGGCTTCACGGCAGCTTCCCACGTCGTCAAGCCTGACGGGGCCATGATACCCGTTGAGAAGTTTTCTCCTAGCAAGCGTGGCACCCCGAAGCGCAAGAAGGCGGTCCTCAACAACATCAACAACACATCTCCTGTCCGACAGCCTGCTTTTGCCCCGCCTCCCGATGCTGCGCCCCAGCCCCATGCGTCTCCTATGAAGGTTTCACCTCGGCGTAAGAAGACGGGCGCCCCGCGGAGTCCCCGCAAGGGAGTCTCGTTCACGCCGGTGAAGAGAAAGTCGGAAGCGAAACGGGCTGTCCGCTGGAGAGATGATGAGACGGAGCAGGGAACCCTGGCAGATTTCGAAAAGACACCCAAAAAGTTCGAGTCGACGCCAGAGCACAGCAATTCCCCCGACAGGACTGCTCTCAAGATGCCAGCCCTGCCGTCCTACTTGAGAACAGCGTCGCCCAACGCCGACACGAGCCCGACGTTGGAACTTCGGGAATCGTCATCCATCCCGGCGGCCAAGCCTAACAGGTTCCAGGCCGGGTTCCTGTCCAAGGGCCGGGTGTCGTCCGTCGGCTCTGGGTCTCCGACCATGCCGGTGCCGACCATGTCGTTGCCTTTGGCCTCGTCTCCGTCGTCGGACAGCGGAGGCCGGGCGTCTCCCTTGCGGGCTCTTGACGTGCACCGTTCTTCGAATCTGTCGCCGCCGGCGTTCCGCTCTAGAATCGCGAGAGCCAGCCCGCCGCCGAGGACATCGCTCTCGGGCAGCTTGTCGGCGGATGAGAACAACCCGCCATCGTCGCAGAATGCGTCTGGATCCGAGTCGGAGTCGCCCAGCATTGATCCTAGGAAGCTTCGATCTGCGATGAACTCGATGAAGAAGGTCCGAGGCGAGCACCGTCGCGTGTCATCGATAGGAGGGTCGGCAGGTAACAACGCCAGGCGCATCTCTTCGGTCAACTCGATTGGCACCAACCACCGGGCGTCGTCGAGCTTCTCGGGACCGTTGGCCAGCAACTCCAACGGCATCTCGCGACAGCGCCGGGCCAGCGCGGAGCGAAGACTCTCCCCGCCCATAACGTGCTCTCCTCCCGATGTTAGAAACGACCGGGCGTTCACAGCGGGGCAAGCAAGGAGGATGCACCTGGGAGGCAGTTTGAGACTGGAGGGGGGAAGCCCCCAAGCGGCTCCAAGCAGGATGGCCAGCGCCGACTTCAAGAACAGACGCATCACCATTGGTAGTCTGGCGGCTACCGGCAAGATTGAGAAGTCGCACGCACCCAGACCCGGCATGGGAGGGTGGCGTTGATTTCTGTGTCTCTTTTTTTTTTTTTTTTCTTCTTCTTTTTTCCCCCCATTCGTGGGCGTGGGCGTTGGGCAATCTCTAGATGTTAGCCCTCGATTCCTTTTGGTTGTTTTTCATCGTCTGGCGGGCCTAGCCGAGGGTCCTTGTATGGTTGTTTGTATCGATAGGTTAGGATCGGGGGAGGGTATATTCACAATTCATCTGATGACAAGGCGCCATGCAGCAAAGAAGACATTGACCTTGATGACAGTGACGTGTGCCAAGTTGGAGAGTGAGGCCTGCCAAAGGTGCATGAATATTTCCTCCCTCCCTCGTATCAAGTCAACTCTCCATGTCGATCTGATGTCGGTGTCAGACGGGTTCTTTCACCGTCTTTTCCCGATCTGCTGCAGATCGGAGGTCATCTCTGAGGGAGGCGATACCGGCCATGGAAGTACGTGATCACATACCACGCCGACCTGGAGCTCGCTCAGGCAGGTTGACGAGGGGTGGGGGTCTTTGTCAACAAGCCGCTTACATCATTTGACAGACAGACAGACAGACATACATACACAGACAGCAGCAGCAGCAGCAGCAGCAGCAGCAGCATGAAATCACAAGCACTACATAAACGAAGACAGCAACGTGGACATTGAACTAAGCACCTCCACCTCCACCTCGCTTTTATGAGCGGCAGGCGGTTGAGAGGGGGGGCAGCCCAATGAAAGGGGGGGGACGGGGTTGGATGGCAATCAATTACCCAAGTCGCTCCACGGTACGTAACAAGTGTCTCCGTTTAACTCAAGAGACGATAGCCATAGGTAGAGCCGCCCAACAGCAGGGAAGACCCAGGTCGGGGCGAGCTAGGAGCCCTGCAACGGCGCAATCTTATCCCAATCATGCTTATTCAACAGTTGTTTGCCAATCGATTGTTATCGCTGACAAGCTAGAGCGGGCAACATTGTGCTTTGGCAATATGATTTTGGGGGGGGCACGACGGGCGCCACAGTAGCTTATTCTCTCATCTTCCCGAACAAGGACGGCCCGGCTGAGTCGGCATCACTCTCAACCCCGCCAAACCCAGTCAAGCGGCAGCCATCATGTGCTCCGCGATGATGGCATAAACGAGCCGTCGGGGCACGATGATGAATGAGGAATGTGCCAACGGAACCACTCAAAGATGTTGCACAAACCTCCAGGTGAGGAGGAAGGGTGGGGGTAGAGTTCAGTCTTGACAGGCCAGCGCGAACTTTTGCAAAAGGCGACATCCCTCACCTCTGGGCTATATGGCGCTTCTCAAAAAGGGAAGTTGGGCGCATCCAGAGTTCAATTTCTGCAAGGGGGCCCTCCAATCGCCAAGACAGATGACAGCGGCGACATCGTTGCGTTGCCTCTTCCTTCCCGTCTTGGCTTTCGATCTCGTACCTGCGCGGGACCCCGGACTGGGAACACTTCTGGGCATCGCCCGGGGGGGGGCGAGAAGAAAGCTTGGTGGCGGTGGTGATGGAGCCTGCTAGGAGTGTTATCGAGGGTTGCAATCGCCGCTGCTCGGTCTCATGCGCGCATTGCGGGTGGAGACTTGGCGGTAAAGCTTGTTTCCATATGCCGAGGCGCGCCCAAGAAACCAATGAAGAGGCTCGCCTGCCGGGGGGGGGGGGGAGGCATGGGTTGTCCCAGTTCGTGGCTCGGAGCCCCACGAACCTTTGATTCCGGAGCCATGTCCCGAGTAGGTAGGTGTCTTTCAACGTCGACCCCGTCGACTCGACGACCCGAGGCACCTTTGTTGGAGGCCCAACCCCGGGGACCATTCGCCATGGACGGGACCGGGTCACCTCGAGCTCAAGACGCTCTTTGAGGGCCACCATTGGTGAGCGAGGGTTCGTATGCTTATATGCCGCGTCTCCACCACCGCGGGACGGGCGGGGCCCCCGCCCCCCCCCCCCGCGCCCCCCCCCGCGGGCCCCCCCCCCCCCCCCCCCCCCCTCGAAGCCCATCAGCTTCCTCCTTCTTTCGGTCCTGATTCCATCCCAGCTTCCCGCCCCGACTGGTTCGAGAGCCGCGTTGCGTCACGTCGTCTGAGTCGTCCGACCCCGTTCGACCTGCTCTTTTCCATCTAGTTCACCATTGTGTGGCGGGGGGCGGACTCGCGCTCGTGACAAGCTTTGGTCAAAAGTTCCCACCCTCCAGTGCCCTGCCTCCTGGCCGGGAATAGGATGGCGTTTTGGCCGATCCTATGGGGGAGGCGATGGGGCTCTGTACTGTACCGACCTTGGTCGAGATCCTCGGCTCCCCTTATCGAGGCCAGTCAGCCGTCGATGGTTGCTGTTGCGGTGTTGATTTGTCTTGGCCCCCTGTCTGCTTCTGTCATTGTTGTTGCTGTTCTCTTTTTTTGCGCCGCCACCCTTGCAGCGACGCTCTCCATACTCATCAAAATCTAGCCCCCTGTACATGTTTCCTCTCGAATCGCCATGCGTTGAGCTGTGATTCATGTACGCGCCATATGGAGTTGCGACAGGCTGCCTCGCTATTGCACCATGTTCCCTCTTGGAAGGTGGTATTGTCCTCGGTTACCTTGTGCCGGACATCATGCTGGCTGAACTGAATAACCGCCACCCCCTTGTGTGTGTGTTGTTGCTGTCAGTCACTGTTGCCATATCGAAGGATTGCAATGTTGGCACCTTTGGCACTCCTGCCGCAACTCACAGAGGTCTAATCCAAGCCGATTCCTATTCCATGCCCTGATATTCGTGTACTCAGATCAGATCCCTAGGGAGAAACCTCAATGACGGACTAGACGATGATGATATAAACCGCCCCGTCTCTCCCCTTTGATCATCCCTTTTCTCTCTCACCCTCATCCTCATCCTCATCCACCACTCTCCAGTCCTCATACTCAGTCCTCTCTTCCTCTCTCTCACTCCTCCCGGCCTCTTCACTACCGGTCTCTTGTTGTGTCTTTCCGCCACAATGACTGGCTCATCCTTCATCTCGGTCCTCGCGGCCGGCCTCGCCCTGGCCTCCACCGCCGCCGCCCTCCCCGCCGGTGCCCAGCAGGAGAGAGGTTTCTCCGTCGAGCAGGTCCGCAACCCCCGCTACGTCCGTTCCGGCCCCCTCGCCCTCGCCAAGGCCTACCGCAAGTACAAGGCTCCTCTCCCCGAGGACCTCGCCAACGTCGTCGCCAACATCACCGCCGCCGGCCTCGACCGCCGCGCCACCGGCAGCGTCGCCGCCAACCCCGAGGAGTACGACATCGAGTACCTGAGCCCCGTCCAGATCGGCACCCCGGCCCAGACCCTCAACCTCGACTTCGACACCGGCTCGTCCGACCTCTGGGTCTTCTCCTCCCTGACCCCGGCCAGCCAGCGCAACGGCCAGACCGTCTACGACCCGAGCAAGTCTAGCACCGCCTCCCGCCTCTCCGGCGCCAGCTGGTCCATCTCCTACGGCGACGGTTCCAGCTCCAGCGGTGTCGTCTACAAGGACACCGTCAGCATCGGCGGCCTGGCCGTCACCGGCCAGGCCGTCGAGGCCGCCTCGACCGTCTCCGACTCCTTCACCTCCGAGAGCAACCTGGACGGTCTCGTCGGTCTTGCCTTCAGCAGCATCAACACTGTCAAGCCCACCCAGCAGACCACCTTCTTTGACACGGCCAAGTCCAAGCTGGACTCGCCCCTCTTCACCGCCGACCTGAAGCACAACAAGGGTAAGTTGTCGTCTGTCCGTGAAAAGGCACCGGGGTTTGGACATTTACTAACAGCGAACTAGCCGGCAAGTACAACTTTGGCTACATTGACACGGCGGCTTACACCGGCGCCATCACCTACACCGCGGTCAACAGCAACCAGGGTTTCTGGCAGTTCACCTCGTCCGGTTATCAGGTCGGCTCCAACAGCTTCGTCAGCAGCTCCGTCAGCGGCATCGCCGACACCGGCACCACTCTCCTCCTCCTGCCCAACTCCATCGTCACCGCCTACTACAGCAAGATCAGCGGCGCCAAGTACGACTCTTCGCAGGGAGGCTACACTTTCCCCTGCTCCGCCAGCGCCCCGTCCTTCACCTTCGGTGTCGGCAGCGCCCGCATCACCATCCCCGGCTCGTACATGAACTACGCGCCCATCAGCACCAGCACTTGCTTCGGCGGCCTGCAGAGCAACACCGGCATCGGTTTCTCCATCTACGGCGACGTCGCCCTCAAGGCCGCCTTCGTTGTCTTCAACGGCGGCACCAAGCAGATCGGCTGGGCTGCCAAGACCCTCTCCTAGATTTACGTGACGGTGATGCAAAAGAAGACGAAATGAGGTGGCGGTTAATCGAACCTTGTAACCCGAACGATCTGGACTTGAGGACTGGATAGAGGACGGAAGAGAGAGGTTCGGGTTTCACTGTCTGCTGGTTGCCCATCGAGACAAGTCATATGACACTTTCTTATATACATATTCTCTTACTTATTTTGAATAGCGGTGGCGAAGAGTTAGCCGAGTAGTGTCTAGAACAGCAGACTTTGCATGTGCAAAGAAGATTAAGCAGCCTCAGATATCTCGATGTGTGCACCTTTTCCGTGTACTTGATCCGTTCAGACGCTTGCCGTAACACGACGCAACAGATTCTCCCATTTGCTCACCGTCGGGAGGGAAACAAAGAAGGAAAACCGACACTTGCAGGTGAGAACCACTTTTCGCTCACTGGGCACGCCTCGAGAGCCCATTCACCGACGCCCATTCCCGCTCTCATTTCCCCAACCTAACCCTCCCCACGACTCTCGCCATGTTTTCATAGGACGGACAGCCTTGGAAAGCGGGAAAAGGCCACTTGGTGCTTGGCGGCACTTACGTCTTCCAAAGCCTGCCCAGTCCTGCGCGCGGTTCGCTGCCTCGGCAGACGTGGCCGATCGCCAAGGGCGCCAAGGGGTGTGGGAGGCAGTGAAGACGAGAGAGAGTCTAAACATTCGGGTTTTGGACATACCGAGGTGCAGGCGATGGCTGATAAGATAGGCAGACCTACATCTCCTATCGGGGGGGGGGTTTAGTAGATGATGTTTCGGGGACAGTCTCGATGCCAAGGTACGGAAGGCCAGAGAGAGGGCGAAGGTCAACGAGCTCATACGGGGGAGACTTTCCCCCCCCCCCCCCCCTTTAAAACGAGGCGCAATTCCGTTACGACGACAACGATGATGACGGGATAATGGAAGACAGCACATTGGCTGAGCAGGAGGCTTCGAGAGGTGGACTCTCACGTACCACAAATCTCGTCTCTCTGGAGGTCGATTAGTTGAACCCCTCTAGTAAGGTTGAAGAGACGCAAACTCGGAGGCAACACACAACGCAGTGAGTTTTCGTATTCCTGCTTGAAATGACTCTGAACTGAGGGTCGTGAACTCTACAATGATGATTATAGCTGTAACTCTTAGCCTAAGTATCAGTCTCATAAGGCTTCAATTATTTAGCCGGACGCCGGTAGTGGAACTCTGGTATTCCGTAAGAAACTCTAAGCTCGGCGGAGAAGTAGATGTCTCTATGTAATTGGGACCGTCGCTACTTGTGTCTCTCTCTCTCTCAAGAAATCATAACGTCTATCATGGGCAATCGAAGTGTAAGTCGCCGTGGATGGATGAGACCTTTGGGGCTGTCATCTCGACTCATATTCCGAGTTTGGAACCAGGGAGCTATTGGGAAAACCCGGCACGTTGCCAACCCTTGAACATCGAGAGAGGGCGTCCTATTGCATCGCGCTCCTCCGCCAAGGGCATCTGCTAGAAGATGGGGCAGGCCCGAAGGCGGTGGCCGCGGGGCCTTGCAGACGATGCAGCTCGTTGGGTGACATGCCGATTCGTCAAGATAGCTCGCAACGTCAAGTCGTGGAGGTCATAATTCTTCCGTCCTATGATTCCACCAGACTCTGCGATGTTTCGAGTTCGGGACGCAGGGCCAGGAGGTAAACGTGATGGGCGTGCGCATCCGAGTCGTCCCATGTTGCCGGTGACGGACTATGCGGCACAGACACGACTACCTAGTCAGAGATGCTAATTACGCAGTAGAGGAGCACTGCAGGGCGTGACGGGTTGGGGCAGGGCCCAAGTGCTCGGGTCCGGAAGCAGAGAGCAGCATACGAGACGAGGGAGTGGGAATGTGGCATGGCATCATGTTGGTCGCGGTTGAAGTCTTTGCAGGGCCTCGTGACTAGCGCCTTGTGCCACAACGATACTCGCACGAGGCTCGCACGCGTCCAACGAGTTAGACGTACTCATCAGACACGATGCGAGGCAAAGTCCGCGGGCTAGGTTGAATACGTACTTGGGGTTCAATAAAGTAGTCGTTCAAAACCAGACTAGTGCGATTCCGGTTCTTCAGGCCAGAAACGCAGTCAAGTTTTTCCGTCAAATGAACGAGCTTTGGCGCTCGATGCCAAGCCCATTGGCGTGTTGGCACAAAGTCGGGGTGATGGAGATGGTGGTTGGAGAGATTGGGGGCCATGTCTTCTTACCTTGGCTGTCCTAGTCATCAAAGTCACTGGTACGCAGTAAGTAGTTGGTCTGATTCGTGTCTGGAGAAGTAGTAAAGCTGAATATAAGAGCTGAATAGAAGAACTGAATAGAAGAGCTGAATAGAATGCTTCGAGTATTTATTGAAGAACTCGGACAAACAAAGCCAGCCACAAAAGGACAAGGTTTCACTACACTATCATGAGATGAGAGCAACAACGTTGTTGGCATTGATCCAGCCACGCCCGCGGCATTCATGCCTCTCGGTTGGCTGCTGATGATTCATCCGTTTCTGGTTGGTGCCCACGCGGCCCCCGTCCATCCCATCCCCGTCCATCCCATCCCCCTCATTTTACGGCCATACACTCACACAACACACCCCTGCGATCCCCCAATATTTCTCCATCCCTGACCATCCATCCCCATTCCTCTCACCCCCCTCCCCGCCTGCGCCTTTTTCTCCGCATAATCCACTGGATAAGATGGGATAAGATGGGGACGACCGTGGTGCTGCTTGAATCAGAAATCGGCCAGACCAGACGAATCGGCCAGGCCTGTGTAAGATAGCCAAAGCCAATTGGATTCAACTGACAGTGACAGGTCGACAAAGTCTGGTTCTACCTATCGTATCTCTGCAGCTCTGCATATATCGCGTAGGTAGTATCATAGTATGCCTCTCCAATAAGTTCCCTCCTGGCGACGCAGATGCAACGTAGGAAGAGACTAGACTCATTGCAGCACACTAAATCCACCTTCCCTGCCTTCAACCGGTTCCCGAGCCATACAACCCCCATGCTCATGCTACTTTGCCGTTTTGCCTAGTCAACACTCTTCTCTGTTCTAGCCGTAACCGTGAGTAACTCTCCACCAGCAGCCTAAACTCTCTCTCTCTCTCTCTCTCTCTCTCCCTCTCTCCGACTGAGCGACGGAGCTGCATCTAACAGCAAATCACACGCCCGCAACACAACCTGGACCGCCACTTTCCGGACAACCGACTACTTCCATGTTTGCTTGCTCCACTCTTCGTAACCTGGGGCATCCGGGGTTGAAGACCGGGTCTCTCTCCGGGGCCCCAGAGAGTCAGTCACCGACACACGCCCTTCTTGTCTCTGCCCGATAGACGCGACGGACATTCACGGCCTCAATGAAAACTTGTAGTCGACAAGGCAGTCGCCAAATGATCAAGCCGGCCCCATTCCAGTTTCCAACAAGCTCGTCAAGCTCGGCGCGCGGCAAAGCTTTTGAACACCTTTGGCTCGCAACCATCCCATCCCATCTGCACCTGGTTGAAGTGTCATCCGGCTGGCTACATCAGCTTGACCATCCCATCCCATCCCATCCCATCCCAACCCATGAGAGCAACCGAGCCATGATGCTTGTCGTACCTGTACTTGCCGCTGCATTCCCTCAGGCCACCTTGTCAACCACTACCACCCACCCACACACCCACACACATTACCCAAAGATGCCTCCCATCCCACCCCAAAGCTTTGCCCGAAGCCTCCAATTACAAGCCTCGGCCAGCTGATCCCAGAACCGAGTAGCCACCTCGTCCACCGAGGCCAAGCTGTTCCTCTGCCGCGCCCGTCGGCCCACCCCCGCCGGGTTTTCCTCCCGCCCCCCTTCTGAGTGGTGGAAAATCCCATGGAAGATTCGCCGTCCGTCTTGGTACTCGCTGAGGCTCGATTTCCTGGGGGTTCCAGAGACGGTTGAGCGGATGGGCCGGGGCTACCGTCAGACAGGACGACCGAGGCCAGGCTCGGGTTTGGGACCGGACCAGGACGAACAGGAGCGATGGCGACCATAGGCTTCCGGGATGGAGAAACAAGCATGCAGCACAGAGTCGCACAAACTCCCCGCATACGCACCAACGAACCCCCCCCCCCCCCAACCAGGATGCTTTCCTGCCGCAAACTTTCTGCTTCGGGGTCATGGGCAAAACTGGTGATTACCCTGGCCGTGAGGGGTCCCCGGCTCCTACACCTGGGGAAGAGGAGCCTTTCTGATCCAGCGAGGAGAGGAAAACACCAGGCTGGAGGTTCCGATATATCAGGGGCGGCCATCCCACGTTCCCATATCGAGTCCTTTCTATCTTTTTCTCTTCGTCGTTCCGTCCTTATATCTTCAGCCCACACAACCACCCCCTCCCCCCTTCCCTTCATACTCTCGAGCCGATTCGCTTTGGCTTGAGACTCAACCACAGACGGGTGCCGCGTGTCGCAAAACGCCAACGCGCTCTCGCTCGTTCCAGTCTCACTTGCAATAGCAGCACCAAAACCCGCCAACGCCTGGCCCTGCTGCAGAAACAACCGCCCGATATGACGGTCATGCAGAGCATCCTGAAGAAGATTGTCCACAATGACGCCATGGACTCGGACCCCCCCGAGATCTACGGTTGGAGGGTCTTCGCCCTCGCCGCCTCTGCCTGCTTCGGTGCCATGTCCTTCGGCTGGGACAGTTCCGTCATCGGCGGTGTCGTCGTGATGGAGCCTTTCAAGAAGTAAGGTCCCAATATCCCTCCTCGCCTGAACCCGTTCGCCGCCCCTTGGGACCCTGTGGAACTGACTCTTTTCCTTCTCCAATCGCAGCGACTACGGCCTCCAAGATGCCAAACCGGTCGAGACTGCCAACTTGACTGGCAACATCGTCTCTACCCTCCAGGCGGGTTGCTTCGCCGGTGCCCTCATCGCCTCCCCTTTGACCGACAGGTTCGGCCGCAAGTGGTGCCTCGTCGGCATCGCCGCAGTCATCCTCGTCGGTGTCGTCCTCCAAGCCGTCTCTTCCGGAAGGATCGCCGCCATCTATGTCGGCCGCTTCATCGCCGGTCTCGGCGTTGGTGCCGCATCCAGCATCAACCCGCTCTACGTCTCCGAGAACGCGCCCCGTGCCATCCGTGGTCTCTTGACCGGCCTCTACCAGCTCTTCATCGTGACGGGTGGCATGATTGCCTTCTGGATCAACTACGCCTCCGACCTCCACTTCACCGGCAAGATGAAGTACGTCTTCCCCCTCGCCATCCAGGGCCTTCCCAGTCTCCTGCTCCTGCTCTGCATGCTCTGCTGCAACGAGTCGCCCAGATGGATGGCCCGCCAGGACAAGTGGGAGGAGTCCAAGAGGATCCTCGCCGTCCTCCGCAACCTGCCCGAGAACCACCCCTACCTCGAGGACGAATTCCAGGAGATCGTCGACCAGATCCACCACGAGAGACAGCTGATGGGTGACGCCACCTTTATGAAGATGCAAAAGGAGATGTGGACCGTCAAGGGCAACCGCAACCGTGCTCTCATCTCCATCTTCCTCATGATCTGCCAGCAGATGACGGGGACCAACGCCATCAACACCTATGCTCCGACCATATTCAAGAACCTCGGCATCCAGGGTCGCTCCACCGGTCTCTTCAGCACCGGTATCTACGGCATCGTCAAGGTGCTTGCTTGCATATGCTTCCTGCTCTTCATGGCAGACTCTCTCGGCCGTCGTCGCTCGCTTCTGTGGACCTCCATCGCCCAGGGCTGCTGCATGCTCTACATTGGCCTGTACGTACGCATCTCTCCGCCCGTCGACAACCAGCCGGTCCCTGGCGCTGGATACATGGCCTTGGTTTCCATCTTCCTGTTCGCCGCCTTCTTCCAGTTTGGTTGGGGTCCGGCTTGCTGGATTTACGCCTCCGAGATCCCGACGGCCCGTCTCCGTTCGCTCAACGTCTCCCTTGCCGCTGCTACCCAATGGCTCTTCAACCTCATCGTCGCCCGCACTGTCCCCAACATGCTGGCCACCGTCGGTGCCCACGGCTACGGGTAAGTCACATCAAAGCGGAGAACTTCTCTCGATGAATGTGTCTCGACGTATTTGCTAACGTATCTATAGAACCTATCTCATCTTCGGAAGCTTCTGTTTCTCCATGTTCGTTTTCGTCTGGTTCTTCGTCCCCGAGACCAAGGGTGTCTCTCTCGAGCACATGGACGCGCTCTTCGGCGTCACAGAGTACGACTCGGACAAGAGGCTGGCTGCAGACAACGCCAGCGAAACCAAAGCGCCTGCCGAGGTTCAGATCGAGTCCACCAACCCCGCCCACGCCCACGTCCGCAAGGAGGGTGCTTGAGTGGGTCGAGCGGGTTTACGAAACGGATTTTGCTTATACGACTATACATAATGTCCATGACTGAACGTTGCAAGTGGTTGGTTGTGCAACTAGATGAAATTTTAGAGCGAGGACGAGCTGCGCGATGAGAAGATGCGGCCTGCATCAAGTTGTTGGCTTTTGATACCTATCCTTTGAGCCTTGTGCTACGGCACGGGTCATGATGACAAAACAAACCTATCTATATTGAACCTACCACCTGCACTGTTCGTATCAATTGTGTCCATCTTTCCAAGGCGTCACGTTCTGTAAGGTAGAGAAAGACCACACGAAGGAAATAAAGATCAAAGGTGAAGAGGACATGCATGCCTCGTGAAGCTCACATTGTGGCCAGGTATATTGCTTGAGAAGTCTGATAATGCCCAAGTATGCCTTCCCCCTCCCCGAAAACGCCAGAACCTTGACCGCTCCGCTACATGGTTCGTCCCCGGGCCAAATCAAAAAAAGAACAGACTGCCCCAGTCGACCCATCGACTTTCAGTCCTTCGGACACGAACCTTTTTTCCGCTGTTACTGAGCCACAGCATACACGAACCACTTGTGATTGATAACCCCCGTTTAAAACGCCTACTGTTGTTCTACGAAAGAACATGGATAATGAAAACAGGAAAAAACAAAAAAAACCAAAAAAAAAACCAAAAAAAAAAAAAAACTTAGAGGGTATGCGCACGACTAATAGAGACATGCAGTTAGTTACTGGCCACCAGGCACCGTCGCAGTGTCGAAAATGATGAGCGGCCACTGGCCAACGGGGGCTGACACAGCACTCATATCGGCCATGGTCGTCGCCTCCGTCGCTGCGCCAGGGTCCCGAGATGCGCCGCCCAAGGTCAGTAGGGCATTGGCACTGTATCTATCCTGACTGTCGGCCATGGCTGCTGTCCAGTCATGCCAAGTGTTTCCCTGTGATGCTGATTGTCTCCAAAGGAGCTCAGCCGCCGCCGCAGAGCTAGCAGGGTCCGCAACGTGTTGGGTGGCTTGAGATGCAAATGCGATTAACGGGTTGGTTTCGGCTGAGTTGTCGTCCACCGCGCTCGTTGCCTGTCCTGTAGCCGCGTATGAGTAGGCATTGTTTGCTTCGAAGCTGGTCGTCGACGGGACGTTGCTGTTGGATGGCTGCTCAGCGTAGGCCAAGGAAGGGTAGGGAGTTGTTCCGTTTTGGGCCCCAGAATCCGAGTAAAATGCCTTCGCAGCCGTCTCGGCGGCACTGGCAGCCAGCGTTTGCGTTGCCGGGGGCTGTGACGTTGTGAGTTGAAAAGGCGATGATTCTGCTGGGTCGGGCTTGATCGTAGGCGGGATCGATGCATCCTTCTGTTTCTGGTCTTGCTCGATCCAAGTGATGGTCCTCTCAATGATGACGTTGATCTCGTTACTGATTCGAGAGCCAGTTCCTGTGCATTGACGTTTAGTACCCTCATTGGGCTAGTCCACGGTCCTTGATGGTTGCTTACCTAGTAGCGAAACCGTCGCGTTGATGATCTCCATCCAGTCTCTCATCTCCTCGCGAAGGACGGCAATCTGACTGGGCGTCGACTCGAATCTCCGCTCCCAGTGGGCAACCAAGGTGGTAAAGATGGCAGCACCATACACGGCCATCTGGTACCATGTCGTGTCCAGAGACTTCAACTTGTGCAGACTTTTAACGCCATTCAGCATATGCGCCGCGGTTTCTTCGCAGATCCGGGCGTTCTCGAGCAGCATCTTCCGGTCACTAGTCATGGCCACAGACGGGTGACGCAGACAGAGACGGAATTCGAGGGCGTACATCTGGACATACAAAGCGTACATCCGACCTTCGTGTTCCGTCTGGCCAGGGCTGATCTGCAGAGTTTCGGGCAGGTTGTCCTTCCACAACTGCAGCTGTTCCTCGAGCGAGTTGACCACGTCAACGTAGCTCTTCGGGTCGCGCCTGACGCTGTATATGTTGGAGTACATCTCCATGAAGAGAGGCAAGATCTTGAATCCAGCCAATCCGACGTGATACGTACAGGGCGTCGTGACGGACGGGTCTACACCGTCGGGAGTAAGGGCCTCGTCGGGGATCGGTTCCGGGAAATCGACGTCGTATTCCTCTACTGTGATCGGCATTGGCTTCCCGAGGCGCCCGTTCAAGGTGACGTAGACGAGGAGGATGGTCCACCATGTACGCTTCCTGATCTCGTTTTCCAAATTTGTCGTCTCACCCGGCCCCTTCATAGCACGGTGCATGTTCAAGTCGATGGCGCGGTGGAAGGCAAAATTGACAATCATGGAGCCACACCCTGGCCTGGGGAAGCTACGGCTGTGTGCGCAAATCATGGCCATGGCCTGGACTGCTGCTACGGATTGTGAAGACGCCAAGTCGAACATCTTGCTCAAGGACCAGTGGTAGTGCTTATTCGATAATTCGTTGAGCTGTGAACGCGTCTCTTGCTGCTCCCAATTCCGCACACCGTATTGGAAGTAGATTGTAGCGAAGACCATGTGCACCATGACCTGATCGGGAACGTTGGGCTCGAAGCCGGGTTCATCGTACATGCGAGTCAACTAGAGCAAATGTTAGGGCCAGGTGCTGCGTTGGGGGGGGGGCCGGTGCACTCACAATGTTCATAAAGGTAGGCTTATGGAGGACCGGGAGAAAGGGCCATATCATGAGGAAGTACCACTCCGAGTAGGTGAAGGCGTCGCTTCTCGAAGGTAGCTCAATGTTGACGGGAGGATTGATGTTCATGCATGACTGGAGAAAGGACTGGAGAGATTTGTTGTACAGAGGTTGCGAAATCTTGGTATCAGGCACAGGCTCGTCCATGTCGGGAGCGTCGAATGATGTAACGTCGAATGTTGTTCCCAAGATGGAGAGCTGGGTGCCCTTGATGGAGCTGAGAGGCGCGCTATCGGAGCCAACGCCCAGGTGATTGTGAATGGGACGCGACTCGAGGGTGGAGCGTGGAAACGAGCGACCGCCGGCGGGCTTGTAGCCGTAGTTCTTGACCCAGACCGAGCCGACCTTGGTCCAAGCATCCTTCTCGGCAGGGTCTTCGATGGGGTTGCCCATGTGATCGTAGGTGACGCCAGGGGGCGGGTAGTTTGTGCCGTAGGGGGACCAATTGTAGGGCTTGACCTCGATGCCATTGTTCTCCAAGAGCTTTTCGAGTTCGCGGATATGGCTCATCATGTCCGTCTTCTCCCTCTCGAGTTCCTGAAGGTAGCCTCTTCGTTCGGTGCGGCCGGTGACACGATCGGTGACGAAGCATTCGAGGTTCTGGTTGATGCAGTGGGAGCACCCTTCAGGGAGGGCATCGCATCGTATCTTCCTGACCTGTTTGGTACGGTGGTCAGCATGAATGCAATCGTGTGGACAGGACAGGGAGAACCCTCTCCATATCGACGCACCTTGCACCTGTCGCAGGCCTGTCCGGTCCTCGTGTAGGACGACAGGCGATTCTTGACGACGGAGGAGAAGTCTTCGTGGCCACCTTTCTCGAGACGCGGCAGCTTCACCTTAGCGGCCGCTGCAGGGGCAGAGTCGCCATCGGAAGTGGCATCAGGATCGCCAGCTTCCGCCGGTCGCTTCGGTGGGCGGACCGGCATGGTCTCTCTTCTCCCTCCTCTCTCTTCCTCTCTCTCTCTCTCTCTCTCTCTCTCTCTCTCTCTCTCTCCCTTCCTTTCCCTGTTCAATGAATGATGATGTCGAGAACTGATATGGCGGAATGGACAGAATGGACAAGGGGAAGGGTTAGAAATGGAAAACCCCTAGAGTTCGGGCGCGGGACGGCAGTGGGAGGTTTGTCGCGACGGGGTTTGCCGTGGACGTGGCTGATTTATGGATGTTGCCGCGTTTTGAGGAGAGACGGGGGAGCTTTGCGCTGCTGGGTCCCTGTTGCTTTTGGTGCCGTGACAGGTTGGTTGCTTGGATGCCGGTTGGATTACGACGAAAAAATTAGGGCGACAGGGGGGGTGTAAGGGACGATAATGGACAAGGGAAGAGGAAATGGGATGGGATGGGGAAGATGGGGGCTACAGGACTCCAGAGATGGTCACAGCGTGTGTTGGCCCTGCTGAGCTCAGGGGAACGAACGAATGAATGAGCGAATGAATAGACGGCATGGCATGATGAGCCTTACTCTCTCTCTCTTGCACATCAACAGAGTGAAATGAAAACCGAGCGGGGCCTGGTTGATCACAAACGCACACCCCGGTGGGTTTCCAGCCTGTCGGGATAAGGGAAAGTGGGTTCCAGCTCCAGTTCCAGCGCCTCCCTGAACCCTTTTCCTTATTTTATTTCTTTTTCTTCTTTCCGTGCCTCGTGCCTTACACAGCCAGCAGCGCATGCGCCCGAAAAGGTGGTGGTCTAGAAGCTCGAGGGGGAGGGCTTATTGAGACCTTGTTCGTCCGTCAATTCCTCATTTGAGACACCTTACAGATTACCGGCAGACATGAGAAAGTGTGAGAGAGGGAGTTGCCATGGACAAGCCTCATGCTCATCGAAGAAGTAGAATAAGAAGAAGAGGATGGCGATGAAAACGATATCATTGGCCACTGATAATGGCCTTTGCTGGACGAGATTGCGATGAAAGACTGGACAATGCCTCCTCGATGAATGATCATCTTCGCAGCAGCCGAAGCCCCTGCTCCAAGATTCCGAGCCGAGAGCTCTGAACACGTCAAATCTTCCAGCGGGCGTTGACGATGAGGCAACGGACGGCTTCGAACTAGATTATTGGCCACATGTGATGGGTGCTGTGCGGTGTCTCATGGGCGGCTGGCCTGGGCCGTGGGTGCCATGTCTCGAGGCCGACTTGGAAGCCGAAGGAAGACACCCATCCCATCTCATAGCATACCAAGCCCGGGTACGGGAGCGGGTGTGCGGGTATGCGGATGAGATGGCATTCAACGCCGCCCCCCCCCCCCCCTCCCCCCGAGATCGAGGCGTAGATGTTCGATGTCCAAGTTATCGGTGGCGTCGCGCGGCGTCCGCCCAACAATGGACTGGGAATGAAGAAAGAAGGGGGATCCTGCATTCCCAAGCTTCTAGCGCAAGCCTCCAGGGCAGTCACGCAGGCTCTAGAACCCACAAGGCGTGGGCAAGCGGGTCTTGGCAAGTGGGCTTCCCGCTCGAGGCTCATGACAGCGGTGCTATCCGTCGTTTTCCTACACTCACTTACCTACCTACCTACCCGAGAGGGGGTTAGGTACTACTGTAGTAGGGCGTGCCAAGGTGGGTAGGTATACTACGAACACCGCCTCCTCTCATTGCCTGACCCGTCCCTGCCCTTCAGCTACTTTGTACCTTTGCTTTGCCCTTGGCAGTGACCTTGTCTTACAGAAGGGACGCTGGCTAGGTACATACCTAGCCTGCCGCGGCCAAGTCCTCCACCTTCCCCATATCCACATGCTTGGGGGATATCCTTTGTCCCCTTGTCGAACGCGTTCCGGCTTATATGGCTGCCAAAGTCCCGGTAGGTACCGGTCGGGTAGGTACCTCATCCGTCTCCCTTCCAAAGGGATGTAATATCATCCCATGTTTGCTTCAGAGACCTTGACTAGAAACGCATGTACGTAGTCCTCTCCTCCCCCCTCCGCCATTGGTCGCTGAATCGCGGGGGATACCTAAGGAGTCCAATACCCATGATGATAAGAAAAAGATAAACACGTATTCACATGATTCACGGGGTGCCGCGTCACGCCAGGGCTGTCGGTTGGGACGAGCCGCCTTTCGGGAGAGGCGGATGCGTCTGAACCTTGACTTCACTACGTGCGAACCCGGCAGTCACCTGTGCTTGTGGTTGGTTCCCCGATCAGACAGGTCGGACATGCGGCTTGGTTTATACAAATAGATTCATCACTCTCCCAATGATTTTCCTTTGCATCAATACTCGGAATAAGCTCATTGTGGTGGATCGCCCCCAGTGGTTTCGGCAGTGTTCAGTCTGCGTCCATTGGAATGCCCTTCCCGTGGGCCCAAGAATACATAATCTGGCTGCCAGACACGTCTTGGCCATCTGATTCATTTGGTCCGTCCCTGGTGTCCACAGGCGCCGTCCGCGACAAGGTTGAACGGAAACACGCAACAGTGACCCGTAATGCCGGGACCAACCCCATTGTAAACTTGTGGAGGCAGTCCAATGCCAACAAGGCATCGGGGCTCTCTGCGTTGGTTGCTACCCTCCCACCGTATACAGCCTTTACTTACACGGGCGTATTAGTAGGGGCCTTGAGTACCTACCTAGGTAAGGTGGCTAGGCAGGCACGTAGGCTGGTGCCTATAGGCAGGTTTGAAACCGGCATCCAATTAACCATACTTACGGTACCACCTATCTACCTACCTAGCTACCCAATTATATGGCAAATGCAGCTATAAAAGAAAAGCTTGAGGTGTATAACAGTGGAATTACAGCATGGACGGCGCATGTATTGATTAGTGGAGCCATTCGCTTCCTCTGACGTGGTGGTGATCAGGGAACCCCGCCATGCCTCTCCAAGTCGATCTGTACCTGGACTAGGTACCTAGGTAGATAGCAAACTTTAGATGGGGCCGCGCCTGCCAAATTCACTTCTTTCCAGAGGTTACCCCGCGATACCTACTTTTCACTCGCTACCTATAGCTACCTATCTACCTACCTACCTACACGACAGATACAGCTCTCGCCAACAAACACCTCGTCTTCGTTTGCACCACCGCTGCCTCGTCCTCGTATTCCGACTCCATCGTTTCTGTCAATATGTCCTCCATTGTCGAGACCATACCCATCGAACACGTGCCCGCCGACCTCGCCGTCCACGTCGCCTTCTTCAAGGACGTCCAGAACGCCGCATTCCTGCATCAGCAACTCCTCGACCGCAACGCTGATTTTGAGTATGCTCTGATCGATGCCTCCGTGGCCGTGTCCCGAACTCATATCCTCGCTGCCGCCTTCAAAGCCGTCACCGCAAAAGTCGACGGTAGCCTCAAGACTCCAAACGTCCACTCGGAGCTCGTCGCTTCTTTGAGCTCTGCCAATAACGTACGCAATCCACTCTCATGCCCTCCACCGCCTTTTCGCCCAGCTCCCTTTTTCGTGACTGACTCGACCTTCAGATCGCCGAGGCCTACCGCCGCTTCGGTATCAGCCCTTCCAGCAAGGACGTCATTGCCGTCAAGATCAGCTCCCCCGCCGTCGTGCCCTCCGCCGAACAAGTAGAGCAGCATCTCAAAGAGAACTTCCAGGGCACGCCAGCACCCTTCACGGACGAATCCATTGCGACGTCGACAGACTGGGCCAAGGTCCGCAAATACTACAAGCTGAACGGTCTCGCCTGGCTCGACGCCATCAAGGATGAGAAGGAAAGAAGGGAGCAGCTGGAAACACTCGTGCTGGGAGCCATGGCACTGCGCACTGCCTAAGACGCAGGACGGTTCTGGCGTATACACCCGCGACCACAGGACGCGCCCCTGTGTGGGAGAAGCATAACGTAAGTCATCTCATCATTGCTGCCGTGTGATAGCATAAAAGTCTTAACAACGCCCCTCTTTAGGTCCCAATTCCTCGCAGCCCAGGCATGCTCAACCCACCAGAACGCACCCTCCCTACATATATACCCCAATAGCAACTTTGGCTCTCCTCACCAACTTGATCCACATGCTATCCCGTCCACTCCGCGTGCGTTGCACCGCATCAGGGGTTTCATGCGCTCTTCTCAACAGATACTTCATACACTCGTCAGTCGACCCCCAAACGAGATACTTGTACGTCTCGACGACCCGGGCCTTTGGCGTCCTTAATGTCCTTGAGGCCATCGAACGTCCGCCTCACCTCGGCCGAGGTCTCCCCCGCGCAAAATTGCGTGTAAAAGGTGCTCTTCAGGACGAGCCGCAGCAGCGGGTTCCTGTCGCGGTCGAGGAGCGGGTTGGTGGCGCGCGCCAGGGCGGACGTGATCCAGAGCGAGGACGGCAGGAGGGCCGGCGACGAAGAGACCGTCGTGGCGAGCAAGGAGCGGACGATCATGTGGAGCGGGAGGACCGCGAGAGGCGAGGGTGGGCGCTTTGCGGGGGGTGACGGTGTTGCGACCAGCAACTGGTCATTGGAGGATGGCCTGTTGGTGGAGGAGTGAACAGTCCTTCGCGTCATTGTAGGGAAGTGGCCGAGAGCCGACTGCCTTGTCGGCGGTGATGCGTAAAACAACAAAGAGGCGTCCCTTGGTAGTCTAGCGGAAACCAGTGTGAGGTACTGATGACGCGCGGAGATAGAAGCTGGTCTAGAGGTGCTGGGGAAGCACGCCCTATGCCACGGGCGAGTCATTTGGACGGCTTTAGACACAATTCATGATGCGGGGGAGCTTGGAGCTGGGGGGAGTGTGAGCAATGGCAATGAGCATGATAGTTCGGTGGGTATGGCTAGGCTATCTACATACACATTGGCATAGAGAAATCCTTCGAAAGGGGAGGAGGGGTGTTATACTTGACCTAAGCCATCGTCTTTTATCTCGCCAGCCTCTGCACGGGGTATCTGAGCCCACCGACGACTCTGGCCCGCCGCAAAAGGATGTGTCGTCGTTATATAAGGCCAAGGGTCAATGAGCCATGTATGATGTACTGATCTGAACCGGACAGAAAGCTAGCAAGAGATCCAGTGTCTTCAATCAACCTTCCCCTGGTTATCTCTCCCACAGACCCGTCACGCGGGCGCATCAAGTCGTTGGGACTACTGGTTATAGCCGGGCGCGGATCGATCGGACGGACCATTGGTGCTGGCAGTGCGCAATGCTCATGGGCAAATGGATTCGGCCGGGCGATAGCCATGATATCGGGGTATACGATAGGTATGCATAGCTCCGATGCGACCAAGCTACCCCGTCACGTATACATTCCTGAGGTTGCGACAAGCGGATATGTGTCCGTTATTCTACTGCTATTCCGGCAGCTGACGTTGGACGGGACGCAGACGGACTCCTGCAACATTCGTGTCTCGATACTGTTGGTGGCAGGGCCGGTAGGGCCATCTTGAGCAGTGTGGCGCCCAGACGGGCGGGCTGAGTCTCTCTCTTAATGGCCATGTCACGCGCCATCATCGCGGCATAGTTGCAGGCATGAAATTGGCCCTTTGCCCGCCTTTTGCCCTCTCATGGGTGCGCGATTCGTGCCGCATGTTTTTCTGGAACGAGATATCCATCCTGGGGAGAGACCCCTGGCTTAGCTCGCATGTGGCTGGTCAAGCTTCGTCGCTTTGCTAGATCCAACGCGACGGCGGATGAAATCGACGTATCCGATGGATCGACCGCGGGCAAGACCGACGACGTCTTGCATCCCGCCGTATGCCAGTCCAAAGAGTAGCCCGTATCTTGCTGTGCGAGCCGCGGTGGGGAGGGAGAAGCGATCTAAAGACGGCGATTGTTAGAAAACATATGTCCATGTGGGTGTACGAGACAAGAGCTGCCGCGACTTACTCCAGAGACTGAAGCCGCCGGCCACCGTTAAGCTGGCCAAGACGGTGCTGAGGAGGTCGGTCTTGCCACGGTACCGGTCAATGGTGCTTTCCAGGCCGAAGGTCATCAGGGTCCAGAAGCTGAGTCTGCTACCCATGCGGAGACCTTCGCGGAGACCGCCCTGCATGGCGTGATAGTTTTTGCTCTTGTGGTATAGATACCAACCAGTCGTGGTAGTCGGCATCTTGTGCGCGTGCTCGGCTCGGAAACGCAAGTGCGCAGTCCGGCCGCCGTGAGCCAGGCCCAGGGTTGATCCGATGCCGAAGCCCACCATGCCGGCAAGGGGAATGCGAGCTGGCGTCGGTATCGACAATCGGGAGTCGGACGGCTTTTGGTCCATGTTGAGGCTCTCGGCCATGGTCATTTCGGTGCGTTCGGCCATGGTGTTGGGCGAGCTTTGCCGGCGGGAGTCAGAATCGAGCGGTTGTCTTGTGGATGGGCGGGTTCCCCCAACGAAGGGGTAAACTCGTCAGATGAATGAATATTCGAGGATCCGGCAAGGTCCGGTGCGTGTTTGTTTCCTCTGTGGCGGAGTTGTTGCGTTTGGGATACTCGGCATACAGTACACACTGTTCCGTCTGCGAAGAAATCAGCTTGGGCCTGTGGCCGGGTCGGAGCTTGGACGCAGCGCTCCTTCGGGGTCTCCTACCCCGGCCATGGCGTGGCAGGACACGCAGTCAGGTGACTTCGCATAAGTGAAAGCGCGGAAAGCGCCCCGCTCCCGTGGCCCACGCGGGGCTGCCAGGCTGATCCGCGCCGCCGTCCGCCCGCACTTGTTCATTCTCCTTCGTCCGCCGACGATCTTTCCACTTGCGATACTGGACTTTGGCTTGCGACACTCAACCCCAGCGTAACCAATCCCAGCGTAATCAAACTCGAATCTTTGGCGATTATTCTCAAAGGCGACGAGGGATCACGAAACACAAACGAAAATGGTATGAGCATTTCAGGGCTCCTTGGCCCACAAGCCATGCCAACCAACGGAGCTGACTTCCTTGCAGCAGATTGATGACACCTTCTTCTCGGTGCGATTCAAGTATGGCGCCCATACCATCCTGATGTTCGTCGATGGACAGCAGAAGTTCTCCGAAATTACCACCTCCCTGCTTGAGGTGCTCCGGGACAGGTTCCCCGATGGCCTCACAATCAGCCACACCTCTCCCGAGACGACGGCTCTCCCAGAGGGCGACGTACAGCTGGCTTATGCGCTGCCTGTGAACGCGACCGACCTGACGCAAGGATGGAAGAATATCAAAGCCGGCGACAGTGACACTCCGCTGGTCAAAGGATTAAAAGACAACTGCGTCGTGGCCTTTACCTTCGATGCGGATGCGCCCGATTTTCTTGTCGACGTGCCGAGTCTAGATGAAGAAATGGAGGACGAGGAGGGCATGGGGTCGGACGCATAATTGTTGGAGAGACTATGTACGGCATTGATGCATGGCGTTATGGCGAATGGAATCACGACACTAGGGTTTGCCTTGGACGAGCATACGGAGGCGGCTGTATGGGTGACGACTGGCTATGGAAGCAGTCATCTTATTTTGATATGCCAGGCAGATGATTGAAAAGTATGTGAGGACAGAGTCTTCTCAGCAACGGTAATGATGGGTGTGACTGCATTAGAGGGTTGCCCAGTTGAAATACTCGGGTCATCCTACGAACATCCCTTCGAATCAATGATACTTCCGACAGACCAAGTCTTTAGTTCTCATTGGGTGGCTCAAAAAAGAAGAAGAAGAAGAAAAAAGTATGGTTCTGAATGCGATAGCTAAAGTGCCGGATGACGGATTCATCCAATCTCGACAACCAAGACCACCAAGAACCTAGTCGAGAACAGTGTCTAGGACAGATGACGTCGACGGTCTGGACCGAACCATCTCCAGGAATAGGCGCTTTCAACCAAGGCCCCACTATCACCACACCCCAGTTACCTACAGTGCCAAGTGCGGGTCATGTTCACTGTATCCTTCCATGTATGGATAGACCCCTTTTTCCGCACTTGTTTCGATGTCACCCCAGAACGAAATTGAGACGACGAAGGGGCTTCCGAGGCGAGGGTTTTCTGCCAACAACACAATACTTGCCGTTCTGGCTTCAACCCTTACAAAAACAAACAAGGAGGCTCGACATATACACAGACAGCTGCAGAGTCGCCCGACTTCTGCCCATGCTGCCTTCTACATGTCCCACGTGGCCCTCCTCCGCCATGGCCTCCGCCTCCTGCTGCCCCTGGCGGTGATCTCAACTTTTTACCTCTATCTTTACCCTGTGTTTCTGGGATGTGCTTTCCCCGTTCCCCCGAGCGGCCGTGCATCGCCAGCCAGTCCGAGCCAAGTCGATGCCGCAGACACCAAACTTGCTGCCTTCCTCGAAGCAGCGCGACACCACGTGTCTCTTCCGATTCCCCTCCGATCGAGCGACGCCCGTCCCGCGCCTTTCCGTCTCCTCGCGCTCGGCGATCCCCAACTCGAAGGCGACACGTCCATCCGAAAGCACAGCGGCCCAATCTTCCCTCACGCAAGAAGCCTGTGGTCACATGTGACCTTTCAGTCCAGCCACTCGCTGCGCCAGCGCATCCGTCACTCTCTGCACGACGTGATAGACGTGCTTCTGGAGGACATCTTTGACGAGCTCGAGTCGATTCGCAAGCGTATCGACCTCTTTGGCAACGACTTTTACCTCGCACATATTTTCCGGACGGTGCACTGGTGGACTCGCCCTACCCATGTCACTGTGCTTGGCGACCTACTGGGCAGCCAATGGATCGGCATAGAAGAGTTCCGGCGCCGCGGCCGTCGGTACTGGGACCGTGTCGTGCGAGGCGCCGAGAGAGTTCCAGACGAGGCGGCAGCGTATCCGGCCATGGAGTACGATCTCACAGACTACTTGTCGACGTCTGGCGAACCTTCTCCTGAGTGGTCGCGCCGTGTCATCAACGTCGCCGGCAACCACGACATTGGCTACGCCGGCGACATCAACCAGGACCGCTTCGGACGTTTCGAGCGTCTCTTTGGCAAGGCAAACTACGAGCTGCGCTTTGAGCTTCCTGTCCCGGACCCGAAGCTCAACGCCACCGTTTTGGACGACGAAAAGAACCCCGAGTCCGATCGCCTCCCGCCCGAGATTCGCATCGTTGTGCTCAACGACATGAACCTGGACACACCCGCCAAGGACACGTCGTTGCAGGATGCGACGTACGCCTTCATCAACTCTGTCATCGAGACCTCGGCGGCCGTCGAATACAACGGCCATTTCACCGTCGTACTGACCCATATCCCGTTGTACAAGCCCGAGGGTGTCTGCGTGGACGCCCCGTTTTTCGACTTCCACGGTGAACACGACGGTGGCGGAGTCAAGGAGCAGAACCTGCTGTCGGCTGATGCCAGCAAGGGCTTCTTGGAGGGCATTTTTGGCATGAGCGGTAACCCGGATGCGCCCGGCAACGGCTACGGTCGCCACGGCGTCATCCTGAACGGCCACGATCACGAGGGCTGTGACACGTTCCACTACATCAATCAGACGGATGTGGACGAGAATGGCGGCCGCGCGTGGCGGGTCGAGCCATGGACCAAGGCGAAAGGCCGAGGCGCCGTCAGCGCTGCCGGCGTGCCAGGCCTGAGGGAGATCACGGTTAGAAGCATGATGGGCGACTTTGGCGGCAACGCTGGTCTGCTTAGCGCCTGGTTCGATGAGTCCACGTGGAGTTGGAAGTTTGAGTACGCAACCTGCGCTCTGGGCACCCAGCACCTGTGGTGGCTCGTTCACATTGTAGATCTCGTCGCCATCGTCGCCTCGGTTGCCTACGTTGTCTTGTCTGCGCTGGAGGCCAGCAAGGAGGGGCAGGTTGCTGTTGTAACAACGAGTGTGGAGAAGAAGTTGACCCAAAATGGGGAGGCAAAGTCATCATGATCATGTTGCTCAAATACCCGGCAGGGAAACGCCTTGTCTCAGTTCAAGTTTAAAATCTCATTTTGTAGCATTATTAGCGATAACCTCTAACAATCTCCAAGTGGCATTCTCCGCGAGCACCCCATCTCGTTCATGTCGTCATGACAACAGCCGTCAAGCTTATGAGTACGTGGCCGCCTACAAATTGCAAGGCACTCCCGTCACTCGGGGCACCTTGTGTTCCGTCAAGTCCAAGTAAAGACTTGGGCCGTCACGGCTACCCGGCCTCCATACCAAGTCCCGTGTTCAAGGATGGCAACACAACTACTGCCGAGCTAGGCAGCCCCATGGCAAACACCCTGCATATGGTAGCACACGACCACACAGCAAAAGAAGGGGCCATGCCATGTCGCACTCTCCGTCACTTGCTAGTAAAACGAGGTGATCATGGCGCCAAGAACTTCCAGATTATGCTGCGTGCCTGAAAAGACCGCGATTGTCTCACATCCAACGCGCTGCGAGTCCTACCGGCCTTGGGGCATGCGTCCGGCCGGTTGTGAGGCTCACAACCTCTCCAAGCCATACATGGGTGAACAATTTAGTTCTACACATTTTGGGGTGAATGAGGTGCAATATTGGATCATACCAACCGGACATTTGCTCCAATATCTCAAGCGCCGGTGATGCGGATGACCGCGTCTCCCTCATGTCGCAGACAAGGGGGGCTCTACGGTGGCGGAAAACGTTCAGTCGCATGCGTTTGTGCATGTCCGTACGGCCGGCCTCCCTTACCAAACACCCGTTGCCCTGTATACCGGGAATAGAAACGATCATGGGTTTCCTATAAGTGTCGTGCTGCTTCTGGCCTGCCATGTGTTTCGGTCATACCTGTACCACCCCCCCCATCCGCGCGGCCCAGGACAGGAACCGAGAAGACTCATCGACCGTCCGGTGAAGGCCAATCGTGGACCTTTGGTGGCTTCCGCGTTTCTGAAACCTTTTCTGGGTTTGGACCACTGCAACTCGAGGAGTACGGGTAACCATCACCGCCTCATCCAGGGCGACCGCCATCACGAGTCCTCGGAGCTGGTTTGGCCGTACGGTTACCGGCCATCAAAGCAAACATTGTGGCAGATGATCAGTCGGGTTGTGCAGTTGGGTATCGACGGCGTAGGATTATGGTTGAGAATCGAATCGACTATATAATCACAGAGGAAGCTGAACGTTCGGCCATCAGAAGACCACGCAGCACCTTCATACTTGAAAAGTTATCATAATCTCAGGAGAATATTGCCAACAAATCCTTTTTACACTATTCAACTTCAACTTCCAAAGGCAATACCCGTACCATTCCCCCACAATGCGCTTCACTCAGCTCACACTCTTCACCCTCTTCGCCGCACACGGCCTCGCCGCACCAGCCAGCCACAAAACAGGGGACGACTCGCTCGCCGAGACGGTTGACCCCCTTGCCGCCGCGAATGACGCGACGCCCTTCAACCCGACCTGGCACTATTGCCAGACCAAGTGCGACTGCGTGAAAAGATTCGACAAGAGCACCCAGCCAGACAAGTAAGTCGTGCCCCCCCCCCCCCCCCCCCCCCTCAGACAAGGTATACTTGCCTTGTCGCGAAGCCTGAATTACATGGGGCGGGCCAGCTGACGACGCCGGGGGGGCAGGTTCTTTCAGTGCTTGACGGATCCCAACTGTGAACAGTGTGCGAGGACCGGCATGAGCCCTTCCCAAGTACAAGAAGAACTCTTGCGCTAGGAAGGAAACAAGCCGAGGGGTGACCGGCCAATGCGGTTTCCGTGCACATCCGGACACTCACGAGCGAGAACGGGGATTCAGATGAACGAGTCGGCCCAGGTCCACACCCATGGTGCCTGGGTGTGGTCGTGAGATGGCTGGCGCTGTAGTTTGGATAGATGAACGTTTTGATGAGAAGAATGGGATGCGGCGGTGGTGAGTCGACGACTTGATATTGAAAATGATATCTCGCAAAGTCGAGAAAAATGCATCTCTGGGCAGAATATCATCACAGTTCAAAAGACACAAGTATAACAATTCATTATTATAAGAACTCATGTCTTTAGAGATGAAAATGTCAGGGTCGGACCACACATCTTCCCCATATAGTGGTCCAAGGTAGGGTAGTATACAAAGTTTCGTACATACGCAGACCCACGCGTCGTCAAGTCTATATGCAAGTTGAGGCACCTCCTAGCCGCCCAAGCCCGCCTTGATAATACAAATACAGATAGTCTTTTTGGTAAGAGGAGTGAACGGTCGATGTTGGTATACTGCACGGTTGTTGGTGCTCATTAGCCCGGGGTTAGCGAAAAGCGAAGCACCCCCTTTTTACTGCTTCTTGTCGGCGTCGCCACCCTTGACGAACCATCCGCCAAAGGAGCCCATCATGTTCTGCATCGCCTCCTGCTGGGCCTTCTCCTGCATAGCGGCCTCCTCCTTGAGCCACTTCTCACCGTTTTCACGGATCTCCTTCTCGAGCAGCTCGTAGTTGCGCTGGCCACGCTCGCGCGCAATGTCTTGGAGCATCTTGCCCTGGGCGAGAGCCTCGTGCGGGTTCTGCTCGCCGTCAGGCGCGACCATCAGGCTCATGTTGGAGGGCTTCAGGCCGAGCATGCCGCCGAGAAGGCTCATGCCGGAAGGCGCCTTCTTCTTCTTGGCCTCGATCTGCTTGTTGAATTCGGCTCGTGCGATGGCCTCGCGACGGGCGAACTCGGTAGGAATGTGCTTGCCCTCGAATGACTTGAGAACCTTGCGAACATCGCCATACTGCATCGTGTGGATGTACTCGAGGAACGGGATGAGGCTGACGAGATCCTTGTCCTTGGAGTCGCCCGTCCACTTGGGCAGTACAATGGCGTTCTCGGGCTGGTTCTTGACGTGGTTTTCGTTGGTGTCAATGATGATGACCTTGGACAGATCGCGGTTCAGGTATGAAAGATCCTTGGTGCAGATTAGCATCAGCAGCATACGCAACTTGGGAGGAGTAGATTACGAACCTTGACAAACTGTCCGCCCTCGTACTTGGTCGCTTCGCGGTAGAGGGGCCACATGATGAAGCGGAAAGGGTCGAGCTTCCTGACAAGGGGCTCACCGATGGCGAAGGGCACGCTGGTGAAGAGAACCAGCTCGTAGTACTGGCTGAGGTAGCGCAGGAAGTAGTCAACACCCGGACGCTTGGCCACTCTCCAGCCGTGCTCACGGGTCCATTCACTGTGGACGAGCATGTCCTCCAGACTGATGCACAGGGTGTAGGGACGCTCGAAAGATGGGTCGGGGTCTGGGAGAAGCTTCTCAAAGGCAGGCTCTTTGTAGTAGCTCGTGAAGTCGCCGGTACGAGCAGCAACCCTGTTCCACCAAGCCTCGAAACTCCAGCCATTCGGGGCCGTCTCGGCGTGTTTGGCTTCTTCTTCCTCGTCGTCCCAGTTACGTCCTAGATACAGCATACCGGCGGCGCTGAAGCCAATGAAGCCATAGAAAGCGCGGCTCGCGAGCCACTGACGCTTTCTGTCCGTCGACGAAACGTATGCCGAATTGGGAAGCTCTCCACGGCCGCGTCCACCACCCTGAGCGACGGCATCCTCCTCGGCAATGGCAGCAAGGGCCGCCTTGCTGGTTGCGCCGGACATCTCGTAGGCTAGGGTGGACGGAATACCCTGAGTGAGGTCTGGCAGAGGGCCGGCGGGCGCGGGCTGTTCAGGAGCTTCGGTCGCATCGGCGGGATCGGGCTGGGCGGCCGCTTTGGGTGTCTGGGTCGAGGAAGTTTTTGATGAGGCTTCAGCAGCCTCCTCGTATGCTGCTTGGTAGTCGGCGCTGGATGAAGCTGGGGTCTCGCCTGGTGTTGAGTCGGCAGGCTTTTGCTGATCAGTAGGGGTTCCCGAAGAGGGGTCTTTCGGCTTGTTGTCCTGGGCGAAACCTCTGCTCCATGATGAAGCTCGGAATTGGGGTCTCGCAGCTGGTATTACGACGGAGGAGCGGTAGAGCTGCGCCGCAGTCGGCTGCAGACGCGCGATCCGAGCTGCCCTCGACAGCATGGCGTTTCAAAGGCCAAAGTGGTTTCCTAATTGCACAAGGGGCACTGCGCCAGGCGATACTATTCGATACCGAGTGGAACGGGCGAGGAGGAATTGAATGCGCCAGCTAACAAGAATCGGCTGATGCTGGCGGAACACTTAGCAAGGTCGAGGTGGAGTGGGCTTGGTGATATCCTGACGAAGGCACTAGAAATTTTTGAAGAGAAAGCACCACCTCACATCTTTTAGGCAGGGAACAAACAGGCTGGGGGGGGGGGGGGCAGGTAGCGCGGTGCACGGTTACGTACCACGGTACCTTACCTCGACAGCTTCTGGCGGCGACAGCGCCGTGCCACCTCTGAAAGTCGGAGTGGAATAGGCCCACTTTAACCAACTTCGCGAAGTCCAGCCCCGATTGGGTCCGGGAAGACGGAACAGCGCTTGACCGTTTACTGCCGAATATCTTCCGGCTGCATCCCCTCTGTAGAACACTACGGAATGCCTACTGCGTTAGGTACTACAGGTACCTACGACATGACCACTCAGCCGCGATACGTACCTCAGAGGGCCCGTCACTGCACTCGTTGAGAGTAGTTAGCAGGCTGCGTAGTGAGCTCAGTCTCTCCAATGAGGTCATGCCTAGAAACCTAGTTGGTGTATCCGTAGATGCTGTTCCACTCTAGACCGTCCGTCCCTCAGCTGATTGGTCTTGAGAAATCAGGCTTAGTCAATCAAACACAGCATCCCGGGGCACCGGCTCACGTGCGAACCTTGTCTGATTAGTCGCATCTGCACTGTACAGTGGTAGTAGGTTGATCCCCCTCGCTCGTTGTCCGGCAGTGACCATTGCGCATGGCATGAGGTGCTTGCCGTCCATTCTACTACGACTGCTCCCCTTTTAGTGACTGTGTTCCATCATTAAACTGCACCCAACCCCCGGATACATCCTCGTGCATCTTCTCCCGCAACACTTCTTCCTCTGTTTCAATCCTAAAGAGCAGGATTTTTTTTATTCGACACATTTCCTCCAACTACCACAATATCCTGCGAAATCCCAAGGAGCCCACAACACTCAATCACAGTCACACTCCGAAAAACATCGTCAACATGGCTGCTGCGCGTGGTGGATTCTAGAGGGTGGTCCCCAAGTTCGCTGCATCGATCACAATGGGACCACCCTCTGTGATTCTCTGTGCCCTTCAACTCAAGATCATCTCTCCAACTGCTTCACCTAAATACTAAACCTTACTTACCACATTGCTATTGAAATCTCTGCACATAGCCACTCGATACCCCCTTGCGACAAAGTACCCCGCCACCCCGCCACTGCCGCCGCCTCTCCGATCGAAAACCCCGAGTACCACGAACACCACGAATACCTTCAATAACACCGCATTGGAACTGAACGACTACAAGAAAAGCCAAAGACCCGGAAGGAACTCGGCCTCAATATCCCTCTGCCATAGTCCTGGAAAGAAGGAAAACGACTCATTGCTGCCACTATGGTTCGTCGTGGCAAGATCTCGCGTGCCGCTGGCCCGTCGCTCGACCCGACGCCGATCGCCTCCACCCTTACGACTCCCCTGAGTTCCGCCCACCCGTCTACGTATGCTTCAGAAGCCGAACTGGATGCCCTGGGCGACAGTATTGGCTCCCTCACTTTGAGCGAGAGAAGAGCAGCTAGGAAGAGAGCCAAGCCCTTTGCCTTCATGGCACTGCCCTCGGAATTGCGTCTCAAGGTCTACGATTACTATTTTCAGGGTGGCGGTGGAGTCGTCGATCTCGACCCGGACAATTACAAGAACTTCCACAAAAAGCTTGGAATTCAACGGACGTGCCGTACCATCTACCACGAAGTTTCGCACTACTTTTACAGTAGCCGCTCCTTCCGTATCTTCCCAACTCACCCGGGCAAGTACTTCAAAACTAAGAAACCCCTTTTGGCCCGCCTCAAGCCGAGCTCACGATCGCTCATCACGTCCCTGGAGCTCCGCCTTGGTCCTGGCTGGTCTAAGCCCCCTCGAGGATGGGTCGTCACTCCCGCTCTTGGCCTGAACGAATGCGTCAACGTCCGCCGTTTGACGGTTATGGTCGAGTGCGACCCCAGTGACGGCGTCTTTAATGGATTCCGTCGTTCAGACGGGTTCTACGAAGAGTTCAGTCAAACTCTCCTTACAGAAGTCTTGAATGAGATGCCCTGGCTTGACACTGTCACCTTTGATGCGTGGCCGAGTGTCAAGAAGTCGGGCGCGATGATGCGAGGACTGCTTGATATGACTGCGGCAAACAACCGCAAGATTAGATGGGGACCCGAGAGAGGATGGACCGACGGACCCGACGAAGAGGACAAGGCCAGTAACCTGGTGCTGGTGCCTCCGGCGTCGGAGTTTAATACGTCCAGCATGGGCGTACTGGTTATGGCGTAATAACATGATGGTGGAAATCCTTCGTGTTCGCTTTTCGTCTCTCGTTTTTAGTTCGACGCACTTGCGAATTTGGGTTCGGGTTTTCGGGTATAGGAAAGGCGAGGCGGAACACCATAAAGGCCACGGGGTTGGAATTGGAATTGGAACTGGAACTGGAACTGGAATCATCACGGTGGTCAAACCCACCTATCTGGCTCTTCTCTCTTGCGATGAGACTGTAATACTAGCATGACGAGAAATGAAAGACACAGGCATAAGCATAACCATGTATGTTATGGCATACTGTGCAATTGATAATCGACTAGACATATCCCCTGGAAAGGGCCAGAACACCTACCGCCCAAAGCCACTGCTAATCTCGATTTCTTGCCACATCACTCATCGCGCCCTATCGTTCGTACCTCTAAATGGTTGTCGCATCACGCGACAGGCCTGGCACATCTACCTTTGGCGAGGCATTGACTCTCGTTTACCCCGCCTGCCCGCGTTTTCAGCCCCTGCCAATGGTGGGTGATTACCAGAAAAGCACAGCGCAGTGGATGGTCTACAGAGCCAACGTGCAACACCCATGCTGAAGCTGTTTTCAACCCCGAGAGTTTATCCATACCCCTCGTTGGGCTGCCACATTATCTACCCTACCTAGGTACCTTACTCAAGATGCGACGAAGGAGGAAAAGCTTCCCCGCGATTTCGGGAGCGGACAGTGCGGGCCATGCTTGCTCTGGGTTCCAGGGGCTTACAGGCCCGAGCTTTTCATGAACCGGGGCCCGGACGCCGACACACCGACGCCCGGCCCCACTAACCCACCTTTCCCAAGCCCAGGCCAGCGTTGGTGGGTTGGACGCTTTCTGAATTTTTGGTTTTGCTTCGCCTCTATCGCAGCAGCCTCGTTACGATTCGCAACACCTGCACCGCAACTCTCTCAGCGTAGTTTTAAGGATTCCTGCGCGCTTTGCCAATACGTTCTATATCGAATTAGACTTTCACTGAAAGATTGTCCGTCCGCTCAACACCCGAAAATGCCGCTCGACACCTCGACATACTCTATGGCGCTGCTGCGCGTTGACGGCCGCCGATGGAACGAGCTCCGACGGCTGCACGCCCAGATCCGGACCCAGGAAGCCGCCGACGGCTCCAGCTACCTCGAGATGGGACACACAAAAGTAATGTGCGTTGTGACGGGACCGACCGAGCCCCAGCGCCGTGGTGGCGCGGGCGGCCAGACCAAGGAGGCCGCCGTCAATGTCAACCTCGTCGTCGCCGGCTTCAGCTCCGTCGACCGCAAGAAGCGGGGCCGCAATGATAAGTGAGTCCATTCGGAGGGGAGTTTCTAGGCAGTGTGGTGATTCAATGTCCACTAACCGCCGGTCAATTGCAGACGAACACAGGAGCTCGAGGCCACCATTGCCAAAGCCGTCTCAGCGAACCTCCACACCCACATCTTCCCCCACAGCAGCATATCCATCTCCCTCCACGTGCTGTCTCAGGACGGGTCTCTGCTGGCGGCTCTTCTCAACGCTTCGACGCTTGCCCTCATCGACGCGGGTATCCCCATGACCGACTACATTGCTGCGTGCACGGCGGGTTCGACATCGACATACGCAGCTGCCGAAGATGGCGCGGATCCCTTGCTGGACCTCAATACGCAGGAGGAGCAGGAGCTACCATACATGACGGTGGGAACCCTGGGGTTGACGGACCGCGTTGCTGTGTTGGTGTGTGAGAGCCGTGTTCAGGTCAGCCGCTTGGAGGGCATGCTTGCGGTTGGTGTAGACGGATGCAAACAGGTGCGGCAGTTTATGGACCGCGTCGTCAAAGACAAGGGTCGTCAGATGGTTCAAGAGGGCGCAGTGGAGAGAGGCACTGGCTTGGACTTGGAAATGGAATCATGAGGTGGTACGTCCACGCACTGCACAGGCCATAGGAGCTGGGCAGGTGGTAATGACATTGGTCAGATTTTCCTTATTGCATCACTACTGTACAGCCTAAACTAATCATCCACACAGAAGTCGAAAGATGAAAAAAAGGAGCTTTACAGCTCGTCGTGGGTACCGGGAGTATCGGAGGACGTCTCCTTGGGCGCCTCAGTCTCTGGCTCAGGGGAGGGTTCCGTAGCTGCGGTGGAGGCAGTGCTCTCCTCTGCAGACTCGGTCTTGACCTCTTCAACAACGAGACCCTCGGGAAGCTTCTGCTTGGCACCCTCGCCCAGACGAATAGCATCAATCCAACTCTCGACGCTCACAACATCGAAATCACCTTGGTAGTGTCTCCACCAGCCACGGCGGGCGTTCACGGCAACGATCTCAATGTCACCAGTGAGACCAAGACCTTTCGCAACGGTAGAGGCGGCGGTGTTGTCGTCGGGGACGGAGAAGAAGGGAAACAGCTTGCGGTGGCCCTGGGTGTACTTGTGAACAAGCTCCGAGAGGCTGGTAAGAGCCTTTTCGGCCTTCTCGTCGTCTTTGGATGGCACAAAAGCCAAGATACAGGTGGGCGACTTGGCAGTGAGACACTCGGCCTGGAGCTTCTCGGGGGTATCGGCGACGGGCAGAGGAGGCACAACGCTGGCGACGGGGGCTGTTTGCTCGGCGGAGGGGGTCTCGGTAGAGGTCTCGGCCTCGGGGGTGGCCTTCTCCTCGGCCGCAGTGCTTGTGCTAGTGCTCGACTGGGCGGATGCGGACTTGCTCTTCTCGGCCTTCTTGTCACCCTTGGGCGCAGGGTCTGGGTTCGGAGAGGCGACCTGAGAAATGAACGAAACCAGGCCGTCCTTCTTCAGCTCTCCATCGTAGACAATAGGCTCCTTGTCGCCACCAGGCAGAAGCACCAGCGTAGGGAATGACTTGACTCCAAACTTCTCAACTGCCTTTGCCTCCTTGCTGCGAACCTGACCGACTGTGACTGCGTCGAGGAAGTCGATGGCGACGCTGCGGAGGAGAGCGCTGGTGGTGCCCTTGTCGGTGAAAAGGATGGCCTTGGGCTTGTCTCCCTCGAGGAAAGAGTCGATGTCCTTGTCGGTGACTCGCTTGACGTGATTGCTGATCTTATCGACGACGGCTTCGACAATGCCGGTGGCTGTTCGCGGGCCTTGGTAGTCCTCAACGACGGGCTTGCCGGGCTTCTTGCCTGGTTTCACAATCTTGAGGGTAGGGAAGCCCTGGACGCCAAACTTGCCGCACAGAGGCTTGTTGGCTTCCTCGTCGCAATCGACTGCGGCGACCTTGGCGAGTCCATTGAGGTTCTTGGCTGCCTTTTCGTAGGCAGGCTTGAGGTTCTGGCAGTGACCGCACCACGGGGCGTAGAACTCGACAATCTGCAGGTGGAAGGCGAGTCAGCGACATACAGTCTGAGCTGGCATAGCTAGCATAGTTAGCACAGGGATCAGGCTGACATACCGAGGTGTAGTTGGACTTGGCGATCAAGCTGTCATAGTTTTTGGCATCAACCTGGAGCACGGCAGAGCTTTTGGGATACATGCCGGCCTGGGCGCCGGGCAAAGCCGAGAGGACGGCAGCGCCAGCGGCGAGCAAAGTGGGGTGATGCATCGCGGTGGATATAGAGTTAAGCAGTGTGCGGGGTGGGAAAGGTGAGCGAATGCAGCAGAGAATGAGACGCCACGAGAGAGACGAGGAGAGAAAGAAAAAAAGGAAGAGGGAGGGTGGAAAGACAGAAACAGCGGGAAGACGTGGGAATAAGAGTTAGAGCATGGAACTAGGATGAGACTGATGAGAGATCATTCGGCTCTGCATTTATGGAGCGAGGGATTGGGGACCCTGGTGAAGGTAAGCTGAGAAAACTGTCCAGTTGGCTTCTTTGCAGTGCAAAAAGGCCAGCGTGGAACTGTGAGACTCGGACCCCTCACCGTTTGTTCCCAATTCGAACTGTGAATGGAACCATGGAATTTTCCAGTCAATCGAATCGAAGCACTTCGGTTCTTCCCCAGCCACATACCCCACACGAGCTCGATGAGCTTGAGCCACAGCTATGGGCTGCTAATGGTCCATGTGGCGCATTAGCCCGGACAGGCAAGAAGGACCTGATGACCTTCCTTCCCCCACTGTGATGCACCCGTGTGGGGAAACGTGACGCTGCGGTAAGGCTCGCTCGCTCCTAAGATACCAATTACATGCCTTCTACCTCTTGGTGTTGCAGTACTCGTCGCAAACTTTCGAATCCTTTGCGCCCGTGAGCTGCCACCCAGTAAGCCCCCCCCCGTGCCCTTTGTTTTCTTGTCAGACTCTCAATCCAAGGCCGAGCCCGGCGCAGCTTCAGCACGAACTTATCCTTCTCATACCCCTCCAACCATCCCCGAGCCACGCGTCGTCGTAGCCATGGCCGAACCAATCCCCGATAGCCTGCGACAGGCCGATATCACGAGATTCATCAACCGCGCGAACCAGCTGCGTCAACACAAGCCTGTTATTACCTATTGGTGTACGTGCTACCATCCCCTATCTCCAGCCGTCCTGATAACCTCCGATACTGACGGGAAGCACAGGCGAGTACTGGGTAGTCAACCAGATCCTGGCCAAGGGACTGCACAATGTCGACGACGAGAGCCTCTCCTACACGACAAATTTGATGGACCGACTCGAACAGGTAGAGAGACATCTGACGGAGCGCTGACCATTTTCCGGGGTTGTCTGGTGACTAACAGATGTTGTGCTAGACTAAAACCGAGAATGCCCAGGAAGAGGCCATCACAGACGATGCGGTCGGACAGGCATACGTTGAGCAATTTGCACATGATGCATTTGAGAGAGCAGAGAAGGTTATGAGAGCGAACCGAGTCACAAGGTATGTGGCCTCAGTTCAACTCAGCTAACCTCGCCTTTGTCGCCAGCTAACCTGACTCGGCTAGGCAAACCGCCGATACGTACGATGCCGCTGCGACTTTTCTCCTGCTGGGAAACATTTGGGGCCCCATATATGAGGAGACACAGAAGAAGGTCAAATACGCCAAGTGGAACGCTGCTCGGATACTCAAGGCCATCAAGGAAGGCAAGGATCCGAACGAGTCGAACCCCAAACAAGAGGAGCCCGAGGAGGTTCTCCCTGCTTTGGATCCCAACGACCCCGACGTCCGCGGTCTCACCTCTCCCCCACCGAAGCCCGCCTCTGTCGAGGACGACCCAGAGACCGAGTTCTACAAAAAGGGACCTACACCCGCCGAGTCTGTACCTCCCGCCGCGCCGAGCGAACCTGTCCCTACCCAGTCCAGCGTCCTCGATCTTCCGTCAGTCCCGACAGCGAACGACTTGAACCCTCCTGCAGCCCAGAACCAGGGTTATTTTGACCCCCCCGAAGAGTTTCCGCCGTCGCCCCTCAGTCAAAAGGACATAACCGACACGGCTGTTTCGGCGAATGCCCCGTCGGCACTGTCGCCCCATGCCGCATCCTCAACAGGTCCGTCATTCAGCCCAGAGAATGCCGCTTCGCCATGGCAGCCACCTCATATACCTCCACCGCACGTCGTCAAATCGCCTCCGCCACCCGCCCCCAAGCAATCCAAGCCCCCGCCGACTGTGCAGCAGCCCAAAGCACATGTGGTTCCCGCCTCGCACAACTCATGGACACCAAGCAGCGCCCCGTCGGACGAGATGGACCTGGCCAAGGCGCAGAAGCATGCAAAATGGGCCATCTCTGCTCTGAACTTTGAAGACGTACCAACGGCGGTGAAGGAGCTTCGTAATGCGCTTGCAGCGCTGGGTGCGCAGCAGTAGGGCCACCAAGTCTCGGTGTGTCGGTAGTTCAGGTTCAGAAGATGGCGCTATAGAGAGGAAGACGAAGAATCATTGAGCCCAGGGAGTCTAGATCCGGGGACTTGATTTAATGAGACGTTTTCTATCTATCAACAATTCAAACTCGTAGCCATCGGTTTGTTGGTTTCTTATGCCACCCCACCATTCACGCGGATGGTTTGACCTGTAACCCATGTCGATTCCTTGCTCGAGAGGAACAGAGCGACGGCGGCAACCTCCTCTGGTGTACCGATCCTGTTGAACGGACTGCTCTGGTTTGCACGTTGAATCATCTCATCCGTCTTGCCGTTGTAAAAGAGCTCTGTGCCTATTGGGCCGGGGGCGATGGCGTTGACGGTGATGCCTTTGCTGGCGAGATCCTTGGCCATAAACTTGGTCATCTGCTCGATGCTGCCCTTGGTCGAGGCGTATAGGAGGTATGGCGGTGGCAAGTTGCTTGTTACGAGCACCGTCGTGGACAGAAAGATGACCCGGCCGCCTTCGGGCATGTGAGGGAGTGCTTTCTATGGCGTTGTCAGATACGGGGCAGACGTCGCGCGTTGGCACACAAGATGCTCTCTCTCTCTCTCTCTCTCTCTCTCTCTCTCTCTCTCTCTCTCTTACCTGAACCAGAAAGTAAGGTCCCTTGACGTTGGTGTTGAACATGGCATCAAAATCCTCCTCCGAGGTGTTCTCGACGGTGCGCATGTGCATGATGGCGGCGTTGGGGACGAGGATGTCGATCCTGCCGAAGCGGTCGACGGTGGCGTCGACGAGCCTCTGCAACTCCGACGTCTTTGAGTTGTCGGCGCGCACGGCGATGACGCGGTCGTCGCCGCCGATGGTCTTGACGACCTCGTCGGCGGCGGACGAGTCGTTGCTGTAGTTGATGACGACCTTTGCGCCTTGGGCTGCGGCGCCGATGGCTATGGCCCGGCCGATGCCCTTGGAGCCGCCCGTGACGAGGACGACCTTGTCTTGGAGCGACATGGTGATGGACGATTGGGTTAGAGGGAGGTTTGATGAGGCTGGATTGCGGCAAGACTATGTTAGGTATCGTATGTTGGGTATCGTGTACGTGTTTTGAATAACATGTCTTGGTGAATCCATCCAGCAATGCAAGTATGTATGCTATTTGAGTTGGCAAGGTTGGAGCTCTTGTGGCTGGAAGAACGTGCTCCTCAGAGGTGCCCCCTCCCCTGACCGCGACTCTTTAGTGTCTCTCCCTTTCAAAGGGCACACGCATTGTTGGCTTGATTAGTCTCAATCAATCAAAGCAGCCATGGGGGGGCCGGAGAACTGCCGAGAGCTTCGCTACTCGAGAGCCTATTTTCTACGCGCGAGAGGCCGAGCTCGCGGAGGGGAGAAACGCTGGCCAAGTCTGTGATTCACCGTGCCCCCCCCCCCCCCGG